>WBNH01006657.1:23548-101911 GCA_013401255.1 Urocolius indicus | reverse complement strand
TGCTCACCACCCATTGACTGATGACCAAGCAGTGATTCATGTTTCACCATGTATTCCCTCATTTTATATACTATGCATGACATTCTGTAGTATGAAATATCCCTTTGACTAGCTCAGGTTGGATGTCCTGGCCTCCCATGCTGTTTCTCAGCTTCTTGTGTACTCCCAGACCACCCCCTGTCAGGGCAAGGTAAGACGCAGAAAGGGACTTAACTTCATTACTTGGCAAAAAACAAAACATTCTGTTGTTAACATTCTTCTCAACATAAACCCAGACCACATCCCTGTACCAGATACCACGAAGAAAATTGGCTCAATCCCCACTGAAACCAGAACAAGGGTAAGGCAATGTTCTTGATCCCATAAGAAATACAGAAGAGCTACAAAAAATCAGCAGTATGGCATAAGGCCACTTTAAATATATTTATCTGAGATAACAATTTTAAATTCTTACTTTTTCTATTGTTAAATTTAAATTAAATTGAAAGTTTAGTGATAATATTTCAACTACTTAATTATTGAAAGTGGATGGAAGGGAAATGCAGCTGTCATCTAAATCTACGAGAAAAAGATTTTGTGACTGTGTAACACTTTTCTATTCCCCTGTCCCCCACTATTTTTATATCTTAATCTTATTCCTAAATTTCTGTGAGCCAGGCATTGAGGTATTTTACTAAGAAATAGGTTGGATAATCAGTCTAACGGAAGAATTTCAGAGAGGTTTATCATTTGGAAAACAAAATCAAAAAAACATGCACACAATTGTAGGTAAGTATTTATTTTAAAAGATTCTATCTTAAATGATATTACAGTGTATTGTCTGGAAAAGGCTCTAATATGATGTAGGCTGGAAGTAGGTAGGTGTAGAAACTAAGTTTTAAAGAGATTATGGAGGAGAGTTCTGATTTAGTGAATTCCTTAGGCAGTGAAAGTCAAACTGATTCCGACATTTTATTGTTCTGCTTTCTAGTTTCAAAGTATTATATGAAATAACATCCCAAAGTACAACGAAAATTCCGCCTGCATTGTGCTGATTTGGTCTGGAATACATTTAAACGTCTTCATAGTATCTTGTACAGGGCTGTGTTTTAAGTTTGTGATGAAACAGTGTTCCTAATACAGACATGTTTTAGCTACCGCTGAGCATTGTTTACACAGAATCAAGGCCTTCTCACAACATCCAACCAATGAGTAGGCTAGAGTTGTACAAGAAGTTGAGAGCAGACACAGCCAGGACAGTTGACCTCAATTGACCAAAGTGATATCCCATAACTAATGGTGTCACGCTCTGGAACAAAAAAGGCGATGAGGGCATGTTTGGAGCAATGGTGTTTGTCTTCCCAAGTAATTGTTACAAGTGATGGAGCCTTGCTTTCCTGGAAATTACTGAATATCTGCCTACAGATTGGTTTAAGTGCATGGCTTTTGTATTACTTAACTGTCTTTATCTCAATCCATGTGTTTTCTCTGTTTTACTTTTCTGATTCTCTTCCTTATCTCACTGAGAGGGAATTGAATAATGACTGTGTGGTGCTTAGTTGCTGTCTGGCATTAATTCATAACATTCATATATGCAAAAAATTAGATTTTTTTTTTCACTATTGCTTTTTCAACATGACTCCAAAAATTAAACCCACAAAACTAGCCAAAATGAGAATTTAAAAAAAAAAAATCCCAAAATAGTCATGAAATAAGGTTATATTGTTTACATTCTAGTCTCACTCTGAAGCAAAATACACTGTTGACACTGGAATCTTTTGCCTCTGATAAAGTGAAGCATCTGGTGTTGTTGTACCAATAAAAACATAGATCTAGTGACCTGATGAACAGATTTTAGAGTACAATTCTGTATTCAAAAGCACATAGCTCTGTAAGTTATAAAAAAGTCATAACTGATATTCTACTTATTTTAGTCCATGGGTACTAAAATTAATTCTCCATTGAAGATATGGCTTATAATACACCCAGAAAAGACACACACATAGAATTCTCAATATAAATACAAATTAAAAAAAACAACAAACTAAATAAACAGAAAATATATCCTTGAAGGGAGGTTTCCATTTTGATTAATTGATGAATTCTAATCATCCATCAATTTCCAAATTATGCAAAATGAGCCTATACCACAAAAATGAAATTGTTCCTGTATAAATGAAAAGTACAGCCAGCAGGGATTGGAAAGGCAGGACCTGCTTAAAATAATTCATAGCAAAATAGCGATTGATCTTGCTTTTTTATATCATGTCATTCCACTTCACAAAAGAGGACAGTTATCTGAGAAGAACTGTAGAACACCTGAAAATGTATCTTTTCTGCATTAAAGTTGAGAAGGTTTTAATAATCATTAAGAGCATTTGAAAGATAGCTCCTAGGAACACTTCTCAAATCAAAGGCCTATTGTGCCTGTTATTGTACTGTTACACAGAACGTAATACAATACAGAGGCTGGGTGCAGCCTCTGCAAGAGATACCTCAAATCCCTTGTGAAGAATCTGGCTTTTTTAGTAATAATGTTTAAAGTGTAGATGATGGTATAAAAGATTTTTGCTATTTTCTCTTGCAAGGAGAATGCATTTCCTAACAATCATTTATAGTATAATTGTTTGTCTGCTTTACTTTTAAATGTGATAGCTTAACTAATATTTGTAAATTGCTTTTGGATGCATCCAATATTAAAATTTTAATGTATTCTATATATATTAATATGATGTATGAAACAATAATATTGCAGTAAAATGCACTGCACTAAAGCAGTATATTATCATTCAAAAGGGATATATTTTTCTTGATTTGCCAAATATTTAAGAAAAAAAAATGCCCTTAAGTTGTGTCTGAATCATCTTCAGTAACATAAGAGATAAGCAACAAGATGTATTTTGGTACTTTTGTTGTTTTTTATATTTAATGGAATAATGGCTTAGAGCATAGCATGACACATACATTTCCAAGATAAAGCAAGGATGGTGACAATATAGAATGGTATACATTGTTTAAGAAAAACAAAACAAAATAAAACAGCAATCAAGATGAGAACTTATTTTTTGTGTGTTTTTTTTTCTTTTATTACAGTGTGTTGGGGTCATTGCTACATGTGAGTATTTTCTTCACTAAGGAATTAATACATTTTGCATTTGTAATAATATATGATGTTTCTGAAGCTGATGATGAGACTGTAATCATCCATAAAAACTGTTGAAATTGAGGTAATATCTATCTGAAATTAAAGGATTAATATGCAGGATGTTGTACCCACACTGTATATGTATTTTACCTATACTGAAAAGATATCTGTTGAGAGAAACATCCCTGACAGTTTGATTTTGTTTCTGATTTTTGTAACTCAGTATAAGTACGAATTACATTTTCAATGACAAATGCTAAGGAGAGAGCAGTGTTCTGGAACTGTTAGGCATGTAAACACAGCAGAACGAGTATGATGTACTACTAATTAGGGATATATACAAAAGTATTCTGATGCAAATTTGACAAACATTAATCTCTACACCCTTTGAAAAATAATCTTTTAGTGAAAGTTAATTATTTTTTAAATTACAGACTGTGCTGCCTGTTCTAGACTTACATAGCCTCTGCCTGCTTCTCTCACCATCATTACCTCTGTACAAAGCAAAATACCCAATTTTCAATTGTGTAAATATTAGCAGGTTTTGGTGCAGTCTGTGTCTATAGTAGATATTACTTCAGATTTTGTTCTAATAATTATTTTGTTCCTTTGGCACACAAATGATTGCATCTCTGTCCCTAAAACGTTGCATATAGCTTATTCTCTTATTGGATAGTTTTCTAATTTCTAATTTATAATTTGCTTGTGTGTGCTTTCCATGTGTTTTTTTATGTTATTTGGAAAGTAGATTTTCAGGAAAAGAAGAGTTAAGGGGAAGAGAGATAGAGTGAATGAGGGAGAAGGGTAAAAAGAGGGAGAGGAAAAGTAAAATAAGCAGGCAAGGAGAGATAGATGAGTAGGGGGAAGAGAGAAGAAAAATCAAAAAAAAAAAAGGAGGAAAGGAAAAAAATATCAAGTTTGGATGATGGATAAATAGAGTAGGAAGCTGAGAGATACAGTTCCAGGAAAGTGCTCATTGTGATAAGTGGAATTCTTCAATCAGTAACAATGCCAGCTGCACTACTAAATATTCACTTAGAAGAGATATTCAGAAATGGGCAAGTCAGTTTGGAATGCTAAACAATCCTACAGCTGCTTTCTGCCTTTCTTTTGCATTGAAATAGTGCTCTTTTTTTTTCTTTTTTTTCTTTTTCAGAAAATTCATATTATGTATGTCAATGTTTTTCTATCATTAATGAAGCTCTTTTCATTTTCTGTGGTCAACTGAGAGCTAAAAGTCTTTAGGTATGTTCCCTTTCTCCACTAACAGAATCAATTGTGACTGGGAAGCATTACATTGCAGACATCTTTTTTGTTAGATATTGAGAGTTTCGTTTTTATTTGTATGATGCATTACATTTCTCCCACTTTAAATGCTTCATCTGACCTAACACTATTTTCGAAGGACAGAGTTGTCAATTTGGCAGCATGTAGAAAGAAGAAACTGGTCTTTATTATACTTGCCTTCTCTCTTAGTGTTTTGGAAAGATTAATGCACTTCACTCGTAAGAGAGAAGCAGTAATATGTTTATTGATATAAATACAAGTTTAACAAATGTTGATGATTAATACAACAGCAATTTTATAGTATTTGATGGCAAGATTCACTTGATATTTAATGCATGGATGACAGGATCAGACAAAACAGAGAAACCTTCCCATAAAGTTCAGAAAGGACCCTTTTTTATTCTGATCTCCATTTCATGGAGGCATTTGAGTGCAGATGGATCCAGACTTAGTCTCAGACCTGGACAATAGTTTATATCTAAAGGTCTATATGAGCACAATCAATCCTTTATTTCAGTTAGCTAAGACTTTAAAGTTTAGCATGCTATTAGTCACTCACCAAGAATCAGCTGCAACAAGAATTCTTTCAACCTCAAGAGCTAACCTTGTAAGGCCTTCCTACTCAAGAGGACAACCTGGAGTGCAGCCCAATATCATTCTTCTTTCTATAAATTATCTTCATAGAAAGAAAGGAGCACATCCTAAAATGTATATGTATACAGAAATATATACAGAGAAATATCAATGCAGAGCTAACTGGTCTTGTAGAACCTATTCTCTTATTTGAATAAGACTACAAAATTAAAGATCCTGTGTGCCTTTATGACAAATCAAGTATCGATGTCAGTGAGCCCTGGAAGTTTGACTGTACTAGCACTTGTAGAAATAAAAACATAGATGATTGCAAATTCTAAATGGGAGATATGCTTCAGTAAAAACAAACAAAATTATGAAATTTAAATCTAGACCTAAATTCTGCTTTTTACAGAAGAAAAAGTTGTCAAGGTGTAATATCTTGGAACTAAAATTTGCTGGTACTGGTTTTTTTTTTTTCAGTAGTATTAATTAGACAGAAAATATGAGTATTGCTCTTCATTTATTTTGGAATGCTTTGCTTTTTGAGCATCTTGATTATGCAGAAAGATTCCTAGAGCCACTTCACTCAATCATGTCATCCAGGGTCAGGGAGATGTCAGCATTATGCCTAATCAGATGCATAAACTGAAGCGTGTAACACATCACAATAGCACTTCTAATTTAAGTAAAAGTTTCATGGATTTGATGAGGAGAACATTTCAGGAGAACATTTTATTGACTACATTGTCACTGCTGGTGACAATGATGGTGTGCTTCATTTCTAAGATATGTAACATATAAAATTGAACCTGTTTATAAATCTCTATTTCTGGAATACATTTTTATTGTTAAAACCACTAAATATTCCTGCTTTATGTGTACAGTAATTTTTTTAACACAACTCCAGTGTTTGGAATTCCTCCAGGGCAGATTTTGCATGTGAGGGAAATCTTACTTCCACAGTAGACAGAATTTGTTTTCCTTGTATTTTGATAGCTGCTGCCTCTGTTTTAATAACAATAAAAAAGGAGAAAAATAATAAAATTGCTGTTAACAGAAGTGTCAGAGAAAAAATATATTCAGTGATGCACCTTTAGATGACAAGGTGACAGAAGAAATCACACAGGCTGTGCTGTACCTGTTTTTTAGCTGGGCAGAAAACTACAGCATACTGGAATATGTCTGGCTCAATTCAAATGGATTTAAAACAATTCCAGTAAATAACTATACAAACAGGTATTTAGACAGCTTTAGACATATACATTGACAGAATTTACATACTATTTTATGCTTGTTACACCATTTCTATAAGCATCGATACCGGAAAAGGAGTATGTCAAAATGGTCACACAGATTGCTAGTTGCCTTTGGACAGAAGGTATGCACAATGTAAAAGAGTATGCATATAGCCTTAGTCACATCTTTTGTAGACATGACACAGAGAGATTTGCTTCCATTTTGTTCTCCTAAAATCTCTTACCTTTGTATATTTAAGAGAACATGGGCTTGTATTAAGCAAAATACATTTCATTACCTTTGGGAGGCTGTTGTTTCTCAGTCATTGCTGCCTGACAAGGGCTATCTTTGCAGTAACAGATAATACAAACCAATAGAAGTTGTTAAGCAAAACAGGTAAAATGGAAGACTAAGCATTCCCACCACAAGTATTCCAAACTTTTTGTTTCTTTGAGCCAGCTGTAAGCTAATTTTAAGCAGTGGAACATTCAAGGCATTCCCAAATGCAACCATGACATCTCAAATCTTGTTTTGGATCTAAAGAACACACCTTCTAGATGGAGCTTTTAATGTACTATTAGTCCAGTTAACGTTCTAACAAGCTAAGAGCCTGAATTATATCATTGGTACAGAAAATCCTCACTAATGGCAGAGTGTAGAGGGCTCTACTCAGAACCTTGGCCACTCTCTGTGGCATTTTGTTCATCAGGAGGCGTGTGATTCCCATGACAGGTGTAACCACCTCAGCCTGAGGTGTTGCTTGTGACTTTGCAGGCACATCTCTCCCTCATTCCTCCAATCTGGGGGACTCCACATGGGATATGGCAGGTGCATCCAACTCAGTGACACAGAGGGCTGCTGTTACCCTCTCCTCAGAGTCTGTTAAGTCATTGTCCCCAGACAGCTGACAGCATTCCCTAAGCCAGTGGCAGCTCCTGATGAAGCTACATGTATATTCATGCCACAAATCTTATCATCCTCGAATTTGGTGTAATTCAAACAACAGATCTCATTCAAGCAGTGAGTACTCTGTTTCCCACATTTGTGGCGTGTGATTGAGCCATGTGTACTATATAGCCTTTGAAGAGCAAAGAAAAATGAAGTAAAAATACCCCAGACCCTAAACCCATAATATCTTTTTCAAACAATCCAAGGACAGGTATTATATTAAAGAAATAAATTCTCTAATGGGTTATAAACCAAGGTGCTTTCAAGCAAAAGATGTGCACAGAAAGAAATGCTGCTGATCAGTAAACCTGGAGAAAAACACAGGCCTTTTGTATCAGGTAGCAATGCAAGGAGGAGTGGGGCTGTGGTAACAAGCAGGAAGACTGGTTTACTGTGTTCCTTGTAGATCCATCTAGTTTGGTACTTTTGGCACTTAAGGAAGTTCCTCTGTAGCCTGCACATCCCACTGTGCTAACAAGATAGAAACCTGTTGGTGTTTCTCCCTGTTACTTGTTAGGGTAATGAAAGTGTCAGCTGATATAGCTGTGGTTGCATGACCATCTGTTAAGAAGTAAACAAGTCACTTGGACCCTGAAACAAGCACTGAGAAGCTTCTCTGTGTTACTGCTTCTGCAGTAACCCCTGCTGCACAAAATGCAGCCACTGTTTCAGACATTTCAAGATAACATGCTGGCAATAGCTTCAGATACCCTGAATTTACTTGCATAGAATCACATCACAAAGCAATTGAATATTGATGATGCTGATTTTGTTGGACAAATTCTTCCACATATGGCACACATTTAACTATGTTTATGCAGTTGATTGCCTCAGGATAGAATTTGTGCCAGCAAACTTGCTCCCTGAGGATATGTTTTTATTTTAGTGGTTTTATTTTCCTGGGTAGTCTTTGGAAATTTATTCTCTAACCAACTTGGACAATTTATTAATTTCGTTGCTGTTCCTTGAAGACTGGAAAATATAAGTTCTGTAAATAATTGGTCTGGGTTACTCTGGCATTTTTTAGAAATTTGAAACAAACATAAAATTGCATTCCTGTTTTTACAAAATTCTGTAATTTGAACTTTTTTCCTCTTTAAATTATAAAAACACAGTTTCTTGGAATTTCCCAAATATATGTAAAATAATTATTTTCAATTAAAAAAAAAGAATGCACTTAGGTAAAAGATGATCAATTATATTTAATTCTGATCTTTTGTGTAATTTGAACTGCAATTTGAAGAAGAAAATAATTTCAAATTGAGTAACCACAGCATTCTATTTCATTTCAAAAAAGAACATGCTGACATTGAAATGCTTCACTTAAAGAAGTTATCATAATCATATATCCTGAGACATATTTGCCACAAGTCACCATTTTCAAACTCTTTTGTAACTTTCTTAGATTTTCATCACAGTCACAAACTACTTATTTTAAATGTAAAACCTATTTTCAATCTGAATATGTTAACCACACAATTTTTCCAACTAGAGAAAGAGTTTTCTTTCTTCTTTTTCTATCTATTTTCATAGACTATGTTTTGGCTCAGTACCATTCCTTTTCCTGACAGGCAAAAAACTGCATCTAGTCTGGATTCAGATGGGATATGTATTATTCATGACTGTATAGTATTGCTGGGATTCATGTAAGGGCAGAATTATGGTTTGACTGTCCATATTGTGTATTCCCAAATCTTCCTCTTCTCCTCTCTCCCAAACTCACTGTTAACTCTGAAAATCGTGTGCTGATGACTGCAAGTGAAAACTTACAGCTATAGAGGACATAAAGGGGACAACTAGTAACTTGAATAATTTGCACCTTCACTGGTTTCTGCAATAACATTTTTTCCCAAGTACATATCTGTAACATATTCTTTCTTAGCTTCCTATTAAAGTAGCTTTTCTTTGGAAGAGGAAAGATAATTTTTTGTTCTGTTGTGTTTTGTTTATATCAAAGCATAAAAATAGACTCCTAAAAAATGAAATTGTAGCTTGTAAATAAGTTTCTTAAATTATTGCTGTAAAGACAGGAACTGAGTCATAGTTTTTCTACAAACTGATTGCTATTATGTTTTCTCCTTATCCTTTCCTTACTGCTTCTTTTCCATCTGAATACAAGGGCAACAGTTTATGAGTTTGGCAGATGGTCACGCACCATACAAAAACTATCAGTATAATGTCTGTCACTTCCAATTACCCTGAGATAAAGGGGAGAAATGCATACATAGTCTACTTTTTTTTTCCTTAACTAATTGCTAAAAATAAAATTTACAAAACAATGGTTATTTGCAAACAAAGAGGAATAACATTTCTTGAACAGTTCAAGGACTTAGTCATATTTTTTAAAATCTCGGCCCTAAGTGCAGTACTCTAAATAATGACACAGCATATTATTTTTATGCCTAAAACATGTCCCCTCTGTATCTTTCCAACTTTCTATCCTACCTTCACCATCTCGTCACCTCACATTATGGCCTCACCCACACAGTCCTCATAAATTGCTCTCATTCCTTCAGGCTGCTGCTGAAGCTGGAAAGCCAGAAGGAAGCTACATCTTTAATCAGGCTGTGGTGTCACAATGTTACCAGCACTGCAATCTCCTGTTAAACTATGTATTGTCACTGTTTGGTTCGTCTTCCTCAACAACTCTGTTTCTTTTTTCTTTCACCAAGAATTCTCAATAATTTTCTTTTAATAACCTGATGTTAATGGATGCTTGTAACTGCCAGAAGTACAGGACAAGAAGGGGAGAAACTTTGGTAACGCTGAGATCATTATTTTTGCAGAAGCAGAGATAGCAAGACATAATGAAGTATACTCATATTCATGTTGTATTTCTATCTCTGGTTTTGGTATCCTTTTCCTCTTTTTGCTAGTTCTTTTACTTTATATATATTGTCTTGAGATGTAGAACACTAATTACTGAATCATCTGTCTTCACAGGTAAACCTGAGAAATGATTGCTCCCTTCCTCCTTGTCTAACTTCTGAAGTGGTCTGCAGAGAAAAAAAAGGAAAAAGGCAAAGATCTTTTATATCAGTTATAATTTTCCTGTTTTATTTTTCTCTCTGATCTCAAAAGGCTGGAGACTCGTGTTCAAAAGTTACAAGGATCAGAAAATAGGAAAATTTGATTTTCATTTTAAAAGTTGAATTTTAATGATGAAAAAATACATTTTTTTTCAACTCAGTTTGCCCAAGAAAAAAACAACTACATTTTCAAATAATATCCATTTATGACTCCATTTTCCCCTACTGTTGTTTTTTATTTTCCTCATATGCTCCCTGTAGCTAATTTTTTCTGCCCCAGTCGTAATAAGTAGGTAAGAGCAGCACAAGTGGGAGCAATAGGACATGACAGCTCTGAGGTTCATATTTGGAAACAGAAGTAATAAATTTCATTTCTGATGATGATGAAACACATGGTGGCAAAGCATCTTTGCTCCAAAATAATCTTTCCAGTGACTTAATGTGTACTGATGCAAGACAGCTATGCATACTAGGTTCAATGCATTCTAAAACACCATAGATTGACAAAACATTGAATAATAACAGTTCATGATCAAATCAGTTCAAGCTTTTCTAAAAGACATAGAGGCTTCCACTAACTTAATGGTTGTTCTAATTTTACAGTGGCAGAAATACAATAAAAAGTGAGCCAAATCCTTACCACTGTAAATCTGTGTCACCCTGTTGATACGGTTGTGACATTACATTTTGCTAAAGCAGTTGTAGTGCTTGTCTAATCTGAAACATCAAAAGTCTGTTGAAAATTAAGTCAAACTGGGAATAAACCAACATAAAGCAAGTACTGTATCTTGTTGGAGTTTGAAGGTTTTAAAATTTGTTTACTTGGTTGCTATTTTTACACCTGTTTAAAGTCTATCATATTCTTTTAGTTACAGAGCCTTACTCCGAGTATTGAACAAAAAGCAAAAGGCAACATTAGCCGCTTCAACTGAAAATTGCAGTCTACAATGAACAAATATTGCATTGCAGATGACATAATTATAGGTGTTGCTAATTCTCTGTGACATTCACTCAGTGCTATGACAAACAGTGAATAACTGCACATCTGCCAGAACTGTCATGTTCTCAACCACTTAAGGACTTTCAATTTCATATCCACTTCCCTAGGTTTTAGATCTGTTATGGCATTCAAAATGGTACTACCTAAAATGTGTAACATCAGATCAATTTCAATATGCCTATTAGAATATAACATACGTTTACTGCAAGGCTCTGAACCTGAGATTCACCAGGGCTCAATTAGTGAAAAACCCCACACCCACTAAAGCCACAATTCCATTTTCCTCAACTGTAGCCTGAACCCCACTACTGGCTCTCACTGACATTTAAGCTGGGATGAACTGTTTTTAACGCAGAGAGTCTTTTTCTTAATTTCTTCACATAATTTCAACTTTTACGGCAGTGTAATGGTAAAGCATACTTCTTAAAAAAGTTACTCAATTGGGTTATTGAAATGTGTACATATTCTTATTCCTTTTTCTGTAGAATGCCGAGGACATTTTATTTTTTCTAATCCTTAGACATCTATTAATATGGTAAGATTATATTTGCCAATATGTTAAAATACGTGTGAAAAATATATTGACTTGTCATGATGTTTGACCTTTCAATTAGTCTTGTGCCACTGTTGTGACTAAGGCAAGACTACAGAATTGTAAGTCAGAGAAGTCCAAAGAGTTCTACTTAGCCTTTTTATGATCTGATTTATAGCAAGGGAAGATCTAGTTCATGAAAACTCAACCTCTGAGATAAATTTGTCACGTATTCTTATTCCTCCACTAGTTTTTGGAATGTGCACTGTCAATATTTGCATATGCAGACATGAGTATACACATATCATTTGTCTAATGATATTTCATCCAAGAATACAAAAAAAACCAAACCAAACAAAAAGCAATTATGGGGTAGAGTAGCTAAGATACTGTTGACATGGTTTTATTTTAGGTAGTGAAAAATAAGAACAAAACTAAACCCACATTCCCTACACCCCTTTCTTGCCAGGATCAACTTCTTTCCTGACTCATCTATCTCATCCCTTGAGAAGTACAGGAGGGATGGGGAGTTGAGTCTGCAGACAGTTCACTGTATGGTTTCCTTGTTGCTCCTTCTTCTTCCTGCTCTTCCACTGCTCCAGATCCCTCACATGGAATACATTCCTTCATGAACTCCTCCAACATGGATCCTTCCCATGGGCTGCAATTCTACATGAAATGCTCCAACATGGATTCTTTCCACAGCGTACAGTCCTTCAGGAGAACACTGCTCCAGTGTGGAACCTGGATGGGTTCATGGGTCTTGCCAAAATCTCTTCCAGCAAGGGCTCTGCACAGGATCACAATGTCCTTTAGACATATGCATCTACTTCAGTGTGGGGTCCTCTACAGGCTACAGGGGGATATCTGCTCTACCATGGACCTCCATAGACTGTAGGAGCACAGCCTAGCTAACCATGTTCTTCCCCATGGGTTGTTGAGGAATCTCTCCTGCTCCTAGAGCACCTCTTCCCTACTCCTCCTTCATGCAGAGCTAGGTATCTGCAAGGCTTTTATCTTAAATTTTCTCTCTCTTCTCTCCCAGATACAGTTGCACAGTGTTTGTCATCCTTTCTAAATATGTTATCACAGAGGCTCTACCAACATTGTTAGTTGGCTCAGCATTCATCAGCAGTCAGCACATCTTGGAGCTGGATGGAACTGGTTCTGTCTGATATGGGGGCTGCTTCTGCCATCCTCTCACAGGAGTCACTCCTGCAGCCCCTGTGCTACCAAAAATCTTGACATAGAAACCCAATTCAATCAGGAAAAAAAAAATCCTACACCAAAGTCAGAATAATATCATAAGAACACTGACAGAGACGGGTAGGTTTCACATAGTCCACCCCTTGTATTTTCATCACAACTGAAAAAAAAAATCTACTTCTAATACTAAAATGTTCCTCCTTCAAGTTTATATTTCTACTGCAAAAATCACTTGTGATTAAAAAAAAAGGATAATAATATGCATTAATGAAATCATAAGCTTTGATTTCTTTCCTCTAGCAGACAAGACACTTTGGATTTTAGTCTGGCACATCTCAGTGGTAGTTTTAATATCAGAATCATGCTCTGTAATGAGCCTTCTTGAGTAAAGAGAATCAGTGACAAGTCATCTTCTGATTAATGTTTGAAATACTGATTAGGTAAGCGGAACCGGATTTTTAAAAGCACCCACAAGTATCATACACATACCTAGCCAATTGTATGGTAATTATCTGATCATTCATCCATTCTATCTTTGTAATAATCTTCCATGTTTTTTTCCCTGCCTCCTGCTCTTGGAATCTTGAGCAATCTTTACTTCAAATACATGTTTTTTTCATAGTCTTTAGCATCTCTAAAGACATCAACTAGTCATAAAAGATTTCTAGACTTTTTTTTTCTATATTAGATATCTTTATTTCCCAAAAAGTACCTTATCATACTAAGGAAATGTCTTTCATTTCTGAGGTTTTTTATTATTTTGTTATCTGTACATATATGTCCAGAGTCCATGACTTAACTGATCCTGACATGCTATTCGATATGATAATAATTTCTTAATGGAGAGAAAACTAGCATTAGATTTCTATGGATTCATGGCAGAAGTATTAATTACTTTATGAATTATGAATATCTGGCTACTCATGTATATTTCCTGTCTGCTTTCAAATATCTCTCTGCAAATTCCTGACCATTTTGCAATTTATTTTTGGTTTCTCTGTTATTCCATTCATAAAATACCAAGGATTCATAGCAATATTTTTAATTTTGTTTACAACAATGCTGTATGCAAATTATTTTTCATTACATTTTATAAGGATCTCTGTTGTTAATGTGATACAGGCCTGACTGCAAATTCATAGCCGAATTTCCAGCAAACTGTCACTTCTTACTCTCCTTTGACCTTCCTGTTCTCTAATTTTTCTCTTTAAATTAAATACCCATATTTCAAATAAAGATTCTATGTAATTCAGGACATTTTTTTCTCTAATGTAATAACGAATTTTTTCTAATTTTTTATTTTTCTGTCTTAGCTAATGTTTTCATTATCTCTTAATTTAGAAAAAAAAAGATTCTTTTTTCAGTTTTTTACCTAAAAGATAAAGATATAAATATAAATATATATTATATATTATATTATATATATATATTATATATTGCTTCATTGTCTTTTAAGATTACTATTTCAAGGTAGCATCGAATGATTTACTGAGAATGATGTTGTTCTCCAAACCTACAATGCACAATTTTGTATTTATATTCAAAACACTATGCAGTATTTGAATTTATGCTTCATTTAAATAAGCTGTGTAAAACTGGAAAGCTTCATCATGTCTTTATAGGATCTGTCAAAGATATGATTAGGTTGACTGAAAATGTGAAGGGAATTTGTCGTTTCTTGGGTTTGACATCTTTTACTTGTCCTTTTTAAAAGAACAGATAATAGTCTATAAAACATTCCAAATGATCTATATAACACTGATCTTACTTTTCTCACTTTGAACAATTATCAGAAATGATTTTTCAAGTGTGATTAAAAATGTGTGAGTCATGTTAATGTGCGAGTCATATAAATTTAAGTCTAACTTGTTTTGTTGTGGCTTTACACATGTAAACAAGTTTTCCAATAAACATTTTAATTAGGATGAAAAGAAATCAGTAAATCTTCCTGTCTATTTGGACATTGTTAAGGAAAAGTTTTACCATTCATTTTGTATTCCTTCTATTTTTAAACCAGAAAAAATATTAATGTTTTCAACAGTAAGATTGGTTAAGTTCAAGAAATTATTTAAATTAAAAACTAGAGTTTATATTTTGGCTTTGTTAATACCTGTTTTAGTCATGGCTTTTCAGTTCACGGCCTATAATAAATTCAGCAATCCCTTTCAAGTCCAAAAGAAAGGATATTAAAACTCTAAGTTGTTAGAATATTTATTATTTTTCATGACATACAGGCATTATACTGCTCATTGTCAAACAGCATAAAATAACATCAGAAATGCCTGAGGCAAATATTATTTGAAAGCAGTCTAAGGCTCTGCTTTGCTGTACTTGGAATACCAATGTATACCTGAGCAGGAGAAAATACCCTACTTTTTTCAGGATCAAGATACTTCATCTTTTCATATTGTGTGACTCTATATGACAGAAGGAAACATGTTTTTACACTAAGATCCCTGCTTCTCAAATAATCTCAAAATATTGCACTTTATAGTTCCAAATCCTCTACAGTGTTTTATAAAGCTGAAATACAACAAATTAAGCTAAGATGGAACATAGCATGATAAATGTTTCCAAGACAGCAGAATCACAGAATCACAGAATGGTAGGAGTTGGAAGGGAGCTTCTAAAGATCATCTAGTCCAATACCCCTGCTAAAGCAGGTCCACCTAGATCAAGTCACACAGGAACACATCCAAGTGGGTATTGAAAACTTCCAGAGAAGGCGACCCCACAATTTCCCTTGGGAGCCTGTTCCAGTGCTCCCTCATTCTTACAGTGAAGAAGTTTTTCCTTAAGTGGAACTTTTTGTGTTCCAGCTTTATTCCATTACCCCTAATCCTATCATTGTATACTACAGAAAAAAAAAGGGCCACCTCATCCTCCTGATATATACCTTTGAAATACTTGTAAGTATTAATGAGGTTCCCCCTTGGTCTCCTGTTCTTCAGGATGAACAGCCTCAGTTCCTGCAGTTTTTCCTCCTACAAAAGATATTCAAGTTCCCTAATCATCATTGATTCCACTGTTTCCTCTGGTAGGCAGGGTAGATGAAATGATAACTTGGGCTCCCGGACTGTTCACTTGCTTCTCCAAGGTTTTAGAATCTTCATTGATTTTGGTAACATCATTCATCGCCATGTGGAAGAGGAGTAGGGGATAATAGCTCGTGTCCCTGATGACTTGTGACACTCAGCCACATCACAGATCTTGGCTCCTGGCAGGCAGCACACCTCTCGTGACTCCTTATCTGATCTACAGATGGATCTCAGTAAATTTTAGCAGTGAGTCACCCACAACAAGCACCTGTTTTTTCTTTTTATGGTGCCTGCTGCTTGTTGCCACTGGAACAGTTGGTGGTAGATTGGTTGTTGGGGTTTCTCCGCTTGGACCTTGCTTATCTGTGCCTTCTATTGTTAATGCTTTAAATTTGTTTTTAATTGGAACACTGGAGGGAGGGTTGCAAAGAGGAGGTCTGCTTTTTTGTTTCACCAAGGTCCAAGGCATTTCATTTTCAGTGGAGGCTGGTGCCCAGTTTTGGAACCATCTATCAATCTCTAGCTCTGCTCCTCTAATACTTCAGAGTCTACTGATAGTTTCTTGCAGCTCTTTTACCTGATGCTGCAGTTCTTGGACTTGATGGCACTTATCACACATACTTACCTTAACAGGAGGTGGACCTAAACACCCCTTGCAGTCCACTTTCTCTAAAGCAACCTTACTAACCATGTCTGTCTGTGTGGATGCATCAATCTTTTGCAGGGCATTCTCTTTCTGAGCCCTGGCTTTAGCTTGCGAGTGCTCACCATCTTGTCAGTTTGAGATGGGAGCACTCCTTGGGGTTGTGGCTTTCAGTGCAGATAGCAGGTTGCTGTGTTCCTGCCCTCTCCTGCCCTCCCCACTCAAACTACCCTGCTGCACTCCTGGTCGCTTGCACTCCCTGGGGACCATTTAAATCCCCTGTAGTGGTCTTGGCTCTTCCTCCTGGCAGGACCATCCCCTCACAATTGATGCAGGCTCACTGCTCCTCAGCTTTTCATACTCTGGGAACCCCTTGCTCTCTCTGATTAGCTGCTCATTCTCAAAAACTGAGCCTTGTGACTGCCTCATGTCTCACCAACTGAAGCCCATTTTCAACCAGTTTGTGATTGTTCCTTTAGTCTAAGCCATATTGTCTTCAAAATACATGCTGCTTTTCCTTAAACTACAGAAGGTGGGTATCTAAGCCATATTCACCAGTCTAAGATCAATTTGACTTAATTCTCTCTTTTCTTTGAAGGTAGTTATCAACAAAGGGAGTTTAAACATCATTACAAAGCAAGATCAATTCAAACTTTAACTTCCTCGACAAACATTCTAATTCTTGAGAGGATGTTATATATACATATAGTCTATATGTATGTATATAAATGCTATATAAACGTCCATAAATGCAATCTATAAATGCTCATTGGAAAATAAGATAACGAATCCACCACCAGTTGAATGAAAACCACCAAAAGGGACTTACAGGAAGCATTTTACTTTAGTCCACTTTAGGTTTCCTACTATCTGTTTGTGTTGGGCTATTTGTTCAGTGGTTTGATCTGGTATCAAGTTCTCTATATGTCTATAGAAGTTCACATAGTTGGCTGGAACATTCCAGTTTCTCAGATTACTGTCAATAATATTGCAACATTTCAGCAGATTTGATCTGTATTCTAAGAACAAAACATCTGATTGGCAATAAATCGCTTCCATGCACATGGGTGTTTATATTGACTATGCCATCATCTGGAGCAGCTTTGAATAGTCTAGTTTTCCCTCTTCTATACCATTTCCCTTTTGAAAAATAAAAGAACAAGAATGAGAAACAAGGAAGATGATAAGATTTTTTTCTTGTCTTCAATATTTTGAAATTGACAAACCAGAAGAGTTTTTAAAATTCACAGTAATTAGAACTTTTCAAAGTGCAAGCCAGTGAGAGCTGATTCAAAACCGTTTAACATCTGGAAAACAGAAAAAAAAAACCTATAAAAAGATGCATCAGTCACCAATTGCAAATAACACTTAAAAACAATGAAATCTTCAGTTACTTACAAGAAATGTTCAGTCTGACAGCTGAAGAGTAAGGAGCTTGCATGAATTGCTCTATTTCAGAAATATGAAATAATTAGAGAAAATATTCCAGTTCAGAAAGGAAAATTCCTGTCAAATATAAATAGATTATCTGTAAATTGTGGAAATTAACCACAAAGTCAATTTTGTAAGGCACACTAGCTTTCAAAACCATTTTAAAAATTCTATTTTTTGCTTAAAATAACTGTTTTTTGATAATGTAACTTTTAAATAGCACATTAATTTTATGGAAATGTTTGTCTATTTTTTATAGATGGTATTTAAAGTTCTAGATTAGGTATGTCACAGAAATTAAAATAGAGTAATTCTGGATTCTCATATGTCTGACAATTAGAAACTAGTTCAGATGTATAAAAATAAGTATATATTTATTTATATGCCATAAATATGTGTATATATCTAAAATGTTGGGAGCAGTAGTTGAATGTAGCTGAACAATTCATAAGTTAGAAAAAAAAAATGCACGATAAATATTTTGTATGCCTTAGTATCACATCATAAATTACATCTTAGAAACATCGTGGGAGGTATCTTTTGCCATTTTAATTCTGTTAAGTTCCTACACAATTTAAAAGAATACATAAAATGATCACATCTACTTACGTGATAGAATCTGCTAGCCTTATTTTGCTCAACCTGATAACTGGATGCTTGTCTCCTTTCACAAGTTAGATTTGGCTGCAGTTCAACCCAGTCATAAATATAATGTCTCCTACTTTAAGGTTACTTCTATTTGGGCTAATGCTTATGGCCCATAGGTTTATTCTGGCAGCAAAAGATCTTTGACTAACCCCATTTTATGAGAGAACCTTCTCTGGGCATAAACCCAAAATATACAGCATTACATTAGCTCTGTGGGGAATCCTCAGGAACTTAATGAGTCAGCTTTATGACTTCTTTGTACTGTACCGTTACAAATTTGCTGCAGAGTATCAGTGAATCTAATCCAAGAATTAATGTTATTGACTGCCTTTGTGTGATTATTGCACACAATAAATTAAAGTGAACTTTAATCTAGAGTTAAAGGAAAATAATTTTTTAACTAGAATTTGACCCAAAGTATGTCTAACATGCATGAAACTTCTGTGACTCTAAGGATAAAAATACTTAATAATATTTCTTTGGGTTGATGCTGCAAAATTTCTATTAGAAATAGAACCTGTAAATCTTTTTAATATCACGTGCTCCTGACTTCAGAGAGAAATTAGGTTACTCAGCATATGACAAGACTTTCATTATTGTATGATATTATTAAAGTTGACTCCACTTAAAATGTCTGTTAAAGTTATAAAACTAGCATATTTGTTGAATTTAACTTTGAATACAAGGAACCCTGCTGTAGTTTACTCCAACATAATTATTTTATGTTGAGTAGACAATTATTTACTTCAATTTCCTGTTCTAGTGACAAGCTAATTCTTTTACTTACTAAGCTGAAGTGTCCTTAACATTTGTACTCAAAGCCAATATTTCTAAAAGTGTACTGTATTAGCTGGTCTATTAGTTTTCCTGACAGCTTGGAGACAGGGCTTCCTAATGTGGCATCAATATATAATGTGAGCTTTTTCTGCAGAGGTTCATTTTTATTTGGAAGACACATCACATTATGATAAATGGCACCCACAGTATTACAGACAAACATTTCTAAAAGGGTACATAATGTTCAAGTGTTATTGAAAGAGATGGGGAGAGCTAGCATTATTTTCTCCAATGTAGCAGCTTTTGTTTGAATACATTTTGTGAGGTTTGTACTCTTCTAGCACTTTATTTTTTATCAAATGAAATGTCTATTTGTTTCCATTTTCTTGTTTTCAAGCATTTCATAACAGATTACATTCACAAAAAACATTCTTGACTACAAAGAGATCATATTAACTTTTGACTTTAAAACACTAAAGAAAGTAATTGCTTTTCAAAGAAGAATTGTTAACCTTCTCATTATTCTTTTCAGCATTCTATAATGTACTGCTTAATACTGAGGCTCAAAAATTAAATAGTACATTCATTGTAGTTATTGGATTTTGTAGGGGTCAAATTGTTTTTTGTGTCTGAGTTAAAGACATTGTTAAACAAGGTTAAAAGTATTTTAGAGAAAAGAAAGAGATAGTTTTATGCAAGAATTTGTAATTATTCTGTTGAAATATGAATATAACATTGAAAACTAGAGAAATTCACCCACCCTATGCTATTGTTGCCAGCAGGATTTATAATAATATCACATATACCAAAAAAATAATGTGCTTAGAGACACAGATCGAGAAGTCATATTGCTATGCTATCTTTTGTAGCAAAACCAGATATACATCCAGTGAATGAAGGGAAGTCAATGTTTTCTCCTTCATTGGATATTTCTGAGACCATATTTAAATTACTGTAACCAGTTTTGTTTTCCCCCATACAATAGAGAGATGAAGGGATTAGGGCAAAAGGCCTAAAACAAGAGGTAGTAAAGAAGCAATTCTTCACAGTGAAAGTGAATAGGCATCGAAAGTAGTTGTCCAAAGAGGATGTGGAATCTCCATCCTAAGAATTTCTTTGGATAAAGTCCTGAACAATATGATGTCATCTTGAGAGTACATGTACAACTAAGCAGAATATTGGACTAGTCGATCTGCAGAAGCCTCTTTCAGTCCATATGTGTCTATGATTCAGTGAACTGTTGTTATGGTGTTTTAAGAACATAAGAACCATCAGAGTTACAAAACTGCAGCTTTCTGGGTCAGGAGAAGTTTTAAAAGAATTTTTATAATTCGTTAAACCTGAATGTATAGTTCTTAAGTCAAAACATTCTTGTGGTTGACATTCTCTGAACAATATAGGAAATTACTAAGTTAACTAGCAGAAAAAGCTGTAAAGAAGAGTCCTTTTTTTTTTCTATGTAATATACCATTTTCAATGTCTTTTCCTTCCATCTCTCTTGTGAAATAACATATATTTGAAAATTTTGTTTGCCTATCTGTCAACAAGTTATTTGAGGGAAAGGTATTTGTGGAAACAACAGCTGAACTGAATAATTTACCACTAATATATAAATGTCCCGAGAGCTTTATCAAGTGATAGCCTTAACACTTGTTTTTCCACTGTGTATCACTACAGTAGTTAGCAAAATACCCGTTTTCATCTTTTTTACGGATCTGATTTACCTGGAGGAGGGAAAGGAGTCAAATATCAAATATGGATTTTTTTAACTTGTCTGAGCTCTATTTTACCTTAAAGGCATCCCAGTCAACTTGAAGAATGACTATAGGGTTAGAAATTTTTAATTGATTTTTTCTCTAGTTTTATAACACATTTGTATTTTAAATACTATCTATGTCTCACAGTAGAAAAGTATCTATATATGCAGGTCAAATTTGACTGAAATACTTACAATAAGGCTAGCTGTAGTAGGCGTCCGGAAGATCTCGGATTGTAACGCGAGGGGTGAAGAGGAAGTGAGAGGTCTAGCACGGGGCAGAGATAGAGGAGGTGCTTATGCCAGCAGATATAAGGGCATAACATAAACAATAAGGGAGAGACAGAGATGGAGAGAGACGGAGAGAGACGGAGACGGAGACAGAGCACCATCCACACCATGTGTGCAGTGATCCTTTCCCTCGACTGTCAGAGAGCTGGGAGATCAGTCTGAACCACCACGTAGTGTTGCCTGCTACAGCAACAGCTAGCAATTTCTTTTTCAGAATTTAAGAGTCTCTAAGCAACTATCATAGATGTAGGCAAAAAGTTCTTCACTGAACATAAATGACTTCGACATAAAGTTGTAATTTGCACCTAGTGGTTGAACAAGCCCTTGCAGTCACAGTGTACTCTGCTACATCTCTCTGAAATTTGTTTTGTGTGTTTAAGAAATATCAGTGAGAGCGAAAAAACAAAGACCATTGTCATGGTACAGCTGGTAGCAATCATATAACACTTACCTTCTATTCCTTATTAGTATCCAAAACACTCCTTGTTACTGTCTGTAGGAAGCCACTACTGAGACAGAATTGCAAAGTATCATGGAAACGTAAAATTGTTTCATTTGGAAGAGGCCCTTAAAAGTCATCTAAGTCCAAGCCCCCTGCAATGAGCAAAGATAGAACCCTGTCCACACAGACTTTGAAAGTTCCCAGAGATTAAGGATCTAAAATGTCTGTCCAACCTGTTTCAGTGCTTAACCATCCACATTGAAAAAAAAATTCTTTCTTATGTCCAAGCTAAATCTATCCTCATTCACTTTAAATCATAATCTCTGATAAAAAGTTAATCTCTGTATTATAAGACCCCCTTGAGTTCTGAAAGGACACAATTAGATCCATCTGGAGCCTTCTCTTATTACAGCTGAAAATCTTAACTCTCTCAGCCTTTCCCTCTGATCTCTTTTGTGGCTCTTCTCTGGACCTTCTCCAACAGATCCATGTGATTTTTATGTTTGAGGCTTCAGAGCTCTCTGCAGTACTGCAGGTGGAGTCTCACAAGAGCAGAGTAGAAGGACAGAATCACCTCCCTCAACCTGCTGGTCATGATTCTTTTGATACAGCCCTGGACGCAGTTGGCCTTCTGGGCTGTGAATGCTCTTTGCTGGCTCATGTCCAGCTCTTCATCTCCCAGAATTCCCAAGTTCTTCTCTACAGGGCTGCTCTCAATCTCTTCATTTCCCTAGCTTGCAGATACTGAGGGTTGCTCCAATCCATTACACTTGGCCTTGTGGAAGTTCATGATGTTCATATAGGCCCACTTCTTGAACTTGTCCTGGTCCTTGGGAATGGCATCCCAACATTCTGGTGTATCAACCACATCACTCATCTTGCTGTTAGCAAACTTTCTGAGCTTGAACTAGATACCACTGTCTATGTCTTAGATAAAGATGACTTGCTACTCATCTCCATGTCTTGTATGACACTTCCTTAAACAAATTGTTATGCTATTCCCCAAGCTCTTCTTTAGCTCACGTGAAGGTGGAAGTACAAAAAAAGGGTGTTTTTTTTTTCCTGTATAATTTTCTATCCTATTTACTTGTCACTGATCTCCACATGGTCATTGAGCCATCCACCACTACCCTCTGGATAAGATCATTCAACAAATTCCTCACTGACCAAGCAGTTCATCCATTAAACCTTTAACTTTCCAAGTTAGTATATGCAGATACTTACTAATTATTGTGCTGAATAAAACAGACTCAACTTGGGGAGCAAAGCAATGTAAAACAATTTAATCTGCCACCAATGAAAACCAGAGTAGGATAATGAGAAATACGGCTAGATCTTTAAAAAGCCGTTCCTCCTCACCACTCACTTCTTCCTGGACTCATCTCTGCTCTTAATTGCTTTATTTTCTGCCTCTGAATGGTTCAGAGGGAAAGGGAATGGCATTTCCAGTCAGTACAGCATAGATTGTTTCTGCTGTTCCTTCCTCCTCAGGGGGAAATATTCCTCACATTCTTCTCCTGCTCACATATGGGGTCCCTCTGATGGCAGAAAATCCTCCATAAACTCTCCAGTGTGAGTCCTTCCCAAGGACTGCAGCTCCTCATGAACTGCCCCAACATGGGCCCCTTCTGCAGGGTGCAATCTTTCAGAAGCAGACTGCTTCAGCACAGGCTTCCCACAGTCCTGTCCTTTGTGTGCTGCTGCCTGCTCTGGCTCAGAGTCCTCTAACACATTTCCTCCCTCCTTCTTCATTGACCTTGGTGTCTACGTTTGCTTCTCTTACATCCAACTTCTTCTACTGTAGGTTTTGTTTTTCCCTTCTTAAATAGTTATCACACAGGTGCCTGATTGGTTCAGCCTTGGTAAGAAGTGGATCCAACTTGGAGCTAGAAAAACTTCAAGTACCTTCTTACAGTGGTTGCCACTGCAATGCCTTCCCTGCTGCTGAAAAAACCACACCACTCAAATCCAATACACAGCCAAAAAGAGTATAAACAAGAGCAACTGCTCTTTGTCACTAGGTCTGGTCCTCTACTTGTCTATTTTTGTTCTAAATTGCACTGCTAATTTCAGAGGCTACTAGGAATTGAAGTGGGTAGTGTAGACAACCAGTAGGGTCCAACTGTACTTCTTGTATTTCTCCTATGCATTTCTGAAGACCTTTTTATAATTAATGACAAAGTATTCTAATCCCTACACATATCCACAGCTTTCCTGTGAGTCTGAGTTCCCCTGCTTACAACTTTTCTGGGAGATAGTGGTGCTCTTTCTTGCTCTCTGGTTGAGAGGCGGCACTGACTGCTCTCACTGGAGATCCTGCTGCCATGAGGCTACTGGTGATAATGTCAAGCCTGGTGTGGACTACTGCTGTGTTACCCTCTACTCTATCCCCATCACAAACTTCTGTGCCGTCTTTGTATTAATTTTCAAGATGACTCCTCTGTTGCAAAAAATCTCTATGTAATTCCCTGGATGCCCTTTAGTTTCTCTTATGGTTGCATTCTCTTTAGTACTAATTTTGTGAAAATGCCTCGTCAGACAAGTCACTGTGTTGTTCCATTCAAGGCACTAAAGCTAAGTGCCTGTCACTTCCTTTAGCAAGTTGTTATGCTGTTCCCCGAGCTCTTCTTTAGCTCAGATGAAGGGGAATATATTAAAAAAAATACTTTTTTCTGTATAGTTTTCAATTTTATTTACTTTCCTTGGAAGAAAATTAATACATAGCTTCTAATTTGTATAAGAGAGTAATTTTTGATCAGTTCCATTCTCTTTTTTACACTGATACAAAAGTACTGGAAGACTGTAAACATAGTGGGAAAATACCCACATACAACCATTCCAAACAAAACCAAATCAAACCAAAGCAAGAACAACAACAAAATATAGTATGTATATAAATATGTGTAAATGTATTAAGTGTATATATAAATATATATTATGTATAAATAACGTGGATCAAACCCAAATGCTGTGTGGGAATACCTGTCATTTCACTTCTGTGTTGTAAAGCAACAGTGAAATTGGATGAAAGACATCTGATTACGAATCTTTTGCAAAGCTGTGAAAAAATAAGGCAGCTTTTCATAATGCTGTTAAAGACTGTGGTCACATAAGTGGAAATTAGACATGCAAAAAATCCTGTAAAATACTGTAAGGATAGGAATGAGCTAAATCCATCATTGTCCCTTTAATGGTGTTTCTCTCTCAGCTATTGTGTTCTTGCTTGCCACTGTGCCCTTGTGCTCCTCTGTTCTTGTGATGGACCTTTTAAGGGCTGACTGGTATTCTATGATGGTTGTAGGAGCAACCAGGAACACTATTATTTGGTTACTGTCCATATGCCATTGTCTCTCTATGCTCCTTTGTACCTGTGGAGATGAGCTTTTATCACATAGCCTAAAAAGGTTTTGGTCAAGACACAGCAGGTAGGATTCTCACACTAGGTTGCCTATGTGAGAACAATTTTTCTTATTTACTGTCATATTCAGTGGCAGCTCAATTCAGCTATATGAATACCGGCATTTATAGCTGTTTGAGTTGTCCTCTGATCCTGTCTTGCATCCAACTGCTACTCCAAAAGAATTCAAGCTCTCTGTGTAGCTTGTATCTGCCAGCATTGTATAAATATCTTGGATGCCCTAAGCTACTGCAATATACTGAAGTAGCTGAGTCATGCACCTAGTTTATACCACCATAGTCATTCCATTGTCTTCTTTGCTGTATTGTGTTTTGACTATAATGTGGCCTAGACTCCCGGATTCATGGGGCTAATATGTAGCCACTTACGTGTAGACAGATTAACCTGAAACTGAATCCCTACTTAGGTTTCACTAGCAGACTTTAACTATGTTTTAGTCAATAAATGAAGAAAGCAGTGAAAAAAAAATCCTGCGTTTTATAACAGAAGCAAAATAACTGGATAGTGATATACCATATTCACTGTAACAAAAAGGATAGATAGCTGAAGGTTAGTGGTCTTGGAAAATCTCATAGGAGAGCAGGGATATATGCACTTCGGACTGGTTTGTAATCATTTTATACCTTGTACTGCATCTTTCAAGGATGCAAATTAGGATTGAAATGTTTACACTTTGCTTTTCAGAGTAAAGACAGCCTCACTTTATTTTACTGACACTAGAGGATATATAAATAAATTATCAGCATGACAATTGTCTTTAAAATCTGTATGTACAAACTTTCAAACAATCTGTATCACAGTACATGATGCACCATGCAATTTCTTTCTGTTTAGTTCATGCAATTAATCTTATGCTAGAAAAGCCAGATGCAGCAAATAAAGTTTTAAAAAATCTGTCTTTTGCAGATCCGAGACCCTGAAACACCTGCTCCTGCAGCTTGTCCAAGTGTGGAAGGCTGATCAAGCACTATGTTATTATTTTAGCCACTGCACTGCTAAGATTATAAAATCAGTCTGCACTCCCTTCAGGTCTCTAGGAAGCTTTCAATTCTTGGAGACTGAACATTCCTCAGAGGACACTATTGGAGAATTCTGAGGATGAAAAGGGTTTCAACTGCAGATAGTCCATTAATTAAGATTAATTAAAATCCCTCCACCCAATCTATGCATTTTTATTCTACTTTGCAACCTTATAACAAAAATTGACCTGAGGTACAGTATCTAATGAATCAAAAAATTAAAAGAAACACTACTTTTTTCTCAGCATGCTAAAACAGTGATCTAGACAGATTTTTGAAGGATAAACAATACTGTGCTGGAGCAGCAGGTTTATGAATACACAAGGAGAAACAGGTGCAAGGTAGGTAGGAGAAAAGATGCTGAGACCATATTATGTGAAACTATGACATTGTATTTCCTGATGCATTTTAGTTTAAGTCCTTGTTGAAGGATAAACCTTCTTTTGTATCTTTGTGTATGTTTGTTATAGCTTAGGCTCACCCAGGGACAAAACACTATGGTTAGACTTAGTACTATGGTTAGACTTGAGAATTCCTAAAAGTTAGGAAGGGCTTAATTGCTGCTTATAGTCCAGGACAAAACAGAACAAGGCTACTTGGCTTGGGGAAGAAAACAGAAAATAAGCTAATTCACCACCAACTAAAACATAACCATAAAACCCCTAAACATAACCAACACAAAACAGCACAGAGTGGTACAACGATGAAAAGCACAACCAGCCCTTTAAGACCACCTTGTCCCTGCTCCTCCTCACTTCTCAGGCTCAGAGCTCTGATACAGATGCCTTTTTCTCCTCTCCTGCTGAGTGGCTCAGGGGTGCAGGGAATGGAGGTTTCAGTCAATATCTTGCCAATAGCTTCTGCCATTTGCCTTTCCACAAGGCAGGTGTGCTCCTCACAAGTCCTTCCTACTCCTCGTTAGGGTACCTCACACACGCAGCAGCCCTGCACAGGCTGCTCCAATGTGTGTTCATCCCAAAGGCTGCAGCTCCTCTCCACATCTCATGTGGGTTTGCTCTGCAGCCTGCAGGCTCTCCAGCACAGCCTGCGCCATGGCCACCTCCTCACACAGTCTCTCGCCCATCCAGGCACACTCACACAGAGTTGTTGGTGGTTTTCAGTCCTGCCATTGCCCTGCATGGGTTGCAGGGGCACAGCCTGCATTCTCACCACGGGTTACAGACGAGTCTCTGGTCTGGCGCTTCTCTTTTATTTCTCTTCTCTGACTGTGGGGTTTGCATGGTCGCTTCCATCTTATAGCACTCCCACACCTCCTCCCAAGCACTTCAAATTCCCATCCTTAAATAGTTATGGCAAAGGGGCCAGATTGGCCCAGTTGAGATGGAGGTGAGTCTGAATCCAAGAGCTGGGGGAAAGTTCGAGAACTCTTTACCAGATCTGCACTCGCTAAAGCATGACAATGTTCAATATAAGTTTCAAATAAAGCCCACCACATTGTTTCCTATTAAATTAAACACAACACAGAAAGCATAAATGAGTACTGTGGAAAACTTCAAAAGATATAGAGAACTTCAAAAGTTAAGGAGAGTAAAAGCCTCGGGATTTTTCATGCAGGTTTCTTTTCTTCATTATTATGTAGGGTACTTTTCCTTCAACATTTTTTTTAATCATAGTGTCTAACACACAGAAATACCCTTTAGCCTTCATTCAGAACTGATGTCTTAGTCTCTGTAGCATAAACGTAGCATATAATCTGTGTGACTGAGACTCTTCACTGTGGAACAGTACCTTCTCAGTGAGATAAGCATTCTCAGTTTGCTTCTAATCACAATAGAATGTAGTTGTAAATTTTATTTAATATCTTCTTAGCTAGAAAAAATAATCCAAGCATTGGAATAATATCTGAGTAATGTCTTCAGTGTCTTCTGCAAAGGAAATCTTCAGCCTACAGCACAGGCATTATATTCAACAAACACAATATTATCTTTACAAAAGATGTCGATTCTGTATTCACAAGCCTGTCAGTTTGCTGGATGCAGATAAACTCAGCTCTGCTTCACATTGTTACAAAAAAAAAAAAGCCTTCACATCAATCAGATAACAGTTATCATTAATTTCATACAGTATAACAGCTGTAGAGCTTTGGATAGATTTAAATCCGTATCAGACTCAGTAAATCAACAATAGTTGGTTAAATACTCTATGAAGGGTTTTCCTTTACTTTTATAGGTAAAGAGAAAAGAACATTAATTTGCATGCAGAGTTGAACAGCTACTCAGCTCTTGGTCTCTCATTCTAGACTGACTCTTAACTTGAGTGCATCTACCACATGGAGTACTTATGCAGGGTCTAACTCTGTACTAATAAATTTAGAGTGTTAGGGAATGCTTACATCGAGACCATCACTGGAACTGGTCATTTATGTGGTTAAAATAATTTCTTATATGAAAATGTCACGTGCCAATTAACATTTTCCCAAAAAAATTCCAAGTTTGGTCCAAAACTTGGTATAAACCACAGCCTGCTACCAAAGATTACTTGCCAATATCCACCCTAACTTGGATAGATTTGAGAAGACCAGGCACACGACTAATTTTACTGAAAACGCAGACATAGTCAATGTTCACACTAAAATGTCTATATATATATTATTTCTTTTGGGTGAGCCAAAATACAAAATCTGGAAGCATGTAAGCTGCATAAAGGATTTGATATAGAGATACTCCTTTTACATTACTATTGCTACTCTCGTGCTCTGTCACAGGAACATCATAGCTTTGCCTTGATCAAGAGCCAAGTAAGCAAGTGCAATAAGCTGTCTCACATAGTTATGCAAAGAGGAATTGAGCATGACGATTTTTGGTATGGGGTATGGATCAACAGGTGCTTCATGGTGGTGGCAAGCTCTGTCCAGAGATTTACATAAAATCTATCTAGAATGAGTGTCCCGTTTCTGCAAACTGGGCTATACCAACTGTCTGTTAATGGTACCAGTGTGTGTGCGAAGGTTTTTAGGTCCCAGTCTATACCTGCTTGGGTTCTCTAACATATTGAGCTTCACAGTGTCATATAATTTGTTGTTTCTTTTTCCTCAACACAGCAGAGAAGATAATTCAGGATGGGATGACGTATCACCTTCCTGTAAATTCTAGGCCAAACTCCTCAACGTTCTCCAAGTGAAATTCTTACCTGCATGTCTTTGGTAAGTAACAATTTCACTTTAATAATTTAAAAATTGTATTACTTTTTACCGAAGTGCGAGGACTATCTTCTTGCCCTAAGCTGTTATGTTTCTTACAGATTTAAAAAACAATATTTATCTACATGCATTTTTCAATTAAGTAATGTACTTTTCATTTAAATGAAAAAAAAACATTTAAATGAACACCTCTAACATTGAATAAAAATATTTTTAGATATTTAGGTTTTAATAGACAGATAGTTTTTTCCCAAGTTTTCCTGGTTTTGTAAAGATTAAATCATCTGCTAAGCAGACTATTCACTATTTCTGGGGTAAAATTCTACCTCAATGAAAATGTTAGTATCTCAGCAGTGGAAATACATCCATCTCCATTGTTTAGAAAGTGAGTTTTCATGTGTACATCAGTGTTTCTCACTGTGTGTATAATGGCAATTCCAAAAGTACTTAAAACTTTTATTGCAAACTTTGTTACTTTGGGACCTATACAAGCAGTAGATTTATGATGAGACATAGGACAGCTTTTCGAAACAAGTCTGTTTTTATTACTCAACTGGAATGTAAAGTTTTATGGGTTGGGATTGAAAAATAAAAGATTTGATGTTTGTATTGGCACTGTTGTGTTCTGATGGTCATGAAGCTTCATCTCTGTCTCATTCCTAAGCAGCAGAGTTTTTATCACTAATATCCTATTGAGACAGTTCTCTATTTTAAATTCTGCTCATACTGTTTTCATAAGCTTCCTCAGTCAAGTATTCATTAAAACTTGATATACAGTCATTCATCTTTCATCGTACTGTTAAAACAACTGCAATCTAATGTTCAGATTTTTGTAGCTCTTTTGTACCAATAGACATACTCATGTGAATAATACTGACCTCTTATTTCCTTTTGTTAGACATAGAATTATCTCCTCAGACATGAAAAACAATAATAAAATAGAAATTAAAAAATACACAAAAACATTATAGCCTACTTATATCTTAATGAATGTAATGCAGAGGTTTCTGTTACTCTGCACTATCTGTACATCACTGATTTGTCATGTCATCATGTACTCAGCAACCTTAAGTAACAATTGGAAGCTCTGTTAATTGAATATATTCTACTTTATGTGGCAAGTAGGACTTTATGAGATCTTTGAGGTTTTCAAATCTAGGCTTGAACTTCAATATTTCCAAACTCCAAGCACATTAGGAACCCCCACAAAACTTCTTTCTCTGTCCATCTTCATTGTCTTCCCTAAGCTACTTTCTCCTCCTCTTTGTTCTTACTGATAGAAAACTTAAGTGTGTCTGTCAGTTAGGACCTGAAGTGTGAAAATATAAGGTGAATAGAATCTCAGGATGTACTACTGTATGAAACAATTTATACTGTATGATCAAACACTGGTTATTAACCTTTGAGGTTCACCACTAATCACTGGCCTCCAAGTAGATTCTGTGTCTCTGACGATGACCCTCTGGTCCTAACCATTCAGCTGGTTTTCAGTCCATCTCATATTTCTCACTATTTGTTTATTCTTTTCAACTTTATAATGAACTTGTAGCACATAAAGGTGTTTATAATTTAAAAAAGAAATAGTTTTGCTTGTTCAGTTCCATAGAGTAACATTTTAAATTTCCATAATGAGATGATTGAACTGTAAACTTTGATATTCACACAAAGAGTAGCTGGTGAGTTAACTACATCACTGTTCATGCAGGCTTGCTTATAGAGATTCCTGGTTCATAACTTTCTGAATCAGGCTAATACTAGGGTCCTGAGGAATGTACTGTTTGGATGATTTTTACTATATTGGTTCTAATATACCATCTTCTAATTATTCACATTCATACAAAAGATAAAGAATCAAAATTTTAACTCTTGATACCTGCTAATAAATAATGAATCAACTTCATATCAATTCGAATAACAACATTTTGGTCTACACTTGTTTTGCAGTTTTGTCCAGCCAAAAATGAAGCACCACAACAGTCTCTTGCTCTCTGTCTCATATCCGCCTCCACCCTCGTTAGGATGGTGGAGGCCTCAGCAAGATGGGAGGATAAAAAAAGATAACCAAGCTTACTGTGGATCGAGACAAGGGCTCACTGCCATTTATGATTCCGGACAAAACAGACTCCAGTACTCGACTTAGAGAAGACAGTAAGGAAAGTTTATACTACTACCTACAAGAAACAGAACAAAAAACAAAGAGAGCAGGATGATGAGAATACCACCAGCACTGTAAGATTTCCCTTCCCCATCCCTGCTTTCTTCCTGGGCCCAGTTCATTGCTCCCAATATCTGTACCTCCTCCTTCATCAATGGTTCAGGGGGGCAGGGAATGACGGATATGGTCAGTCTCTCACAGATAGTCTCTGCTGCTTTTCTCTTCTCAGAGGAGGGTGACTCCTGACATTCTTCCTCTGCTGCAATATGAAGTTCCTCCCCTGGGACACAGTCCTTAATGAACTTCTCTGGCATGGATTCTTCCCAAAAGTTATGGCTTCTGCAAATACAGAGTCCCTCCCATGGGACACAGCCTCCTCTGGGCATAGTTACGGCCACTGGTGTGGGGTCTTTAGCAAAGTGCAAACAAATCTCAGCTTTACCACTCCTCTCCACAGGATACAGGGGAGTCTCTGCTCCAGCACATACCCTCCTCTCTTCCCTCACTGATCTTGGGGTTCTCATGGTCACTTTTCTCTCTTTCCAACTCCTTGTATCACTACCAGCAGGAAAAGAAGGAAGAACAGAACAAGAAGGAACAGGAAGAACACTTTTTCTGACTTCCTCTTAAAAAGTGATAGTGGAGGTGCCTAACTGGCTCAGCCCCAGAAGTGAATCTGACTCAGAGCTGGGGAGAGTTTTGAGCAACTTTTTACAGGAGACATCTTTACAGCCCCTTCCCCATTACCAGAAATGGCTTAACACAAAAGCATGACAACTTACTATCCGAAATCTGTATAGAATGAGAAATTGTAAAGCAGTCTATGGTCATACATGCAGTCTCTATATTTCAAGTGTTTCCATAGCTACAGAGTACTGACATTGAAGTGAATTATCTGTTCTGGGAAGGAAAATCTTACATGGAAGTGTATCCCCAAATACTGAGAGTGAATCAGAAAGATTATTCCCATGTCTTCCATTTGGTTTCTTTATTAAAAAAAAAATACATTAAATATATGAAGTAATTTTACTACAGGCTAAATGTACTCTTACTGAACTACTGAAGCCACCTTAAACAAATGTTTAGTAATGATACCATCTAAATGTGGCAGGCAAGCATTTATGCTTAACACCATTTTTGTTTCAGGGCTGACAACTTCATTTATGAGTCCACCAAAGCTATGCCTCTTCTGTGGAACAAAAATCAGGGCCAAAGACTGCTTGTGGGAATGATGACACATCATAGCTAAGCAAATAGGATTTACTTCTGGGGAATTGCAACTATAAGGGATTCAGACTCTTATACATCCAAAAGTTACATAGTTCCTTGTGCCCTAGGACTTTTCAGCATACTGTATATCCAGACAAGGATGTAGAATTATCTTTTCCTACTCATTTGCATCGACCTGTAGGTACAAATAAGGAAGAACAAGAAAGTAATCTTAATTTGTGTATTTATGTCAAAGAACTTACTTGCCTATGAAGGCATGAATAAGATCAGAAATATGCACATATTCACATATGCACTGGAGAACACAAAGTGTGGAAGTGAAAAATACAAATTAATTCAAAGATAACTGGAAAAAGAAATAATTCTACATTCCAAACAGTGACCTGCTTTCATAGTCTTCAGTATGAAATCAATAAGGAACAACAAATTATAGATTTTTTTAATGGAGGAATGTGATGCTTGCTTTATGTAACAGCTGAAACCACGTTCCTATCACATCCATAATATTGGTTTTAGTCTTCCCAAGTTGTATAGAACATGAATCCTGGCAACCTAGATCTTGTGTTTGCTTATCAGGAGATGTGAAACAGGTTTTCACAAACATCACTCTTCTTTCATCATGGGAGAAAACTTTTTTACTTTTAAGAGAACTGCTCAGTTCTATATTTTTCTAAAGCATCTAAAATTCTTAATTAAATACACTGTATCTGAGTCCTTGTAAATGAAAATGGTCTGTTACATAGTTTGACAAGCTTTAATCACATGTACATCAGGAAGACAGATAGAAAGCTATAAAAGTCATACTCCCTACTTTTCTTCTCCTCTAAAAAAAAAAAAAAGTGCACAGGGCAATCAGTGTATATGTAAATTCTGTTACTAAAATATTCAGTTTAATCAGTAAAGTAGGCACAAATTCAATGGTTAGAGTGTGCAGCTGAATTCGTGATAAGTATCAAGGCATGAAGTATGAGTCATAAAGAAAGAAAATGCAGTGTATCAAAATATTTCTAACTAGTATATATTAGCTTCAGTCAATTATGTAAATAGCAATATGACCTGAAAAGTGAATAGTCATTTGAATGAGTTCGAGTAGAGAAGGAAAATACATTTTGATCACATTTTGAAACTTAATTTCTAGTGTGGCCATGAGTTGCTGTCCTTCAGAATGACATTGACTAAAGCCAGCATTTTGAGCTTCTTCCCCAGTAGAGGAAAATTAGAATCAGAACTCAGGTACTATACATTCAGAGACCTCTGCTGACTGGTATTGGGCTTCTCCTGTCTCATATTGTATCCCCTTCATTTGTTCCTCCACACATACTTCCCATACCCTTTGCCAACACCTCAATTTAACCCCTGCCAGCAACTCAGCACCATGCAGCTGCTCACTCCTCCCTGCCCTAGCCTCTCCTTTCCCTCCAGGGATGGGGTGAAAAATCATGATGGAACAAAAGAAACCTTGTCAAATAAAATAATAATAGTTGTAATGAAAAAGAAGATTGTAGTGGGTCTGGGATGGTAGTGATTTTCCACAGTAGCTCTTGCAGTGCTGTGCTTGTTGTTGATATCAATATTCTGACTACCACTCGCATAACATCAAGGCTGTCCCTCCAGCATTCTTTCCCCCACCTTCACCAACAGCGGTGGGTGGGCACGATCTTGGGAGGGACCATGGCTGGGACAGCTGACCCAGGCTGACCAAGGAGATATTCCATACCATATGACGTCAGCTCAGTAATATAAACTGGGGGAGAGGAGCAGGAGGGGGAGGCAAGATTCATTCTGGGCCTTCCAAAAGCAACCGTCACGCGTACTGAAGCCCTGCTTCTCGGGAGGTGGCCGGACATCGCTGCTGATGGGAAGTAGAGAGTAACAGCTTTATCTGCTTCGCTTTGCTTCTCGTGCGCGCGTGGCTTTGCTATCTCTATATTAAACTGCTTTTATCTTAACCCACGAGACATTTGTCTTATTTTCTCCCCTTCTCTGGCTTGCTGAGGAGGTGGGTGATCAAGTGGCGTGGTGGGTGCCTGGCATCTAGCCAGGGTCAAATCCCCACAAAAATAAAAAGCTCAATAAAGATAAAAGATGCAAAATGCAACTTCCCACTGCCTGATGACCAAGACTCAGGCCATCCTCAAGTAGTGATCTGCCCTCGTCACCAGCTCCTCCCATGTTATATACCAGATATCACATTCTATGATATGACATATCCCTTTGGTTAGTTTGCATCTGCTGTCCTGGTCATGCTCCCTCTCAGCTTCTTGTGGATCCCTAGCCCTCTTGCTGGTAGGACAGAGTGAGAAGCATAACAGGCCTTGATGATGTGCAAGTACTGCTCAGCAACAGCAAGAACATTATTTCTTTTTTTTCATTTCAGTGTAAACCAAAACATGGCCCTGTACCAGCTACTAGGAAGAAAATTGACCCTACTTGAGCTGAAACCTAGACACCTGTTGTCTTAATCAGTGAAATAAATTACTTTGAGTGGGTCTGTGAAATTAAGGAGTAAAAATTCTTGATTTATTTTCATTTCTTATTAGAATATGTCACAGAATCATTAAATTTTTTTCCTACATAGCTGTACATTCTGCTTGGTTTTAAACATAGAGAAATGTCTTAGGTCTACTAAAGTGAGTGCCTGACAGATTCTTAGTTTTAATTGAAATTAGTTATGCAATGTTTATGTAGAATTTTCTATGGTGGATTAAATAAGGAGTAAGAATAACAGTTGACATTCTTAAGCATACAACCACAACTTATGGTCACCTTGATAAACTATTGTAAAACTGCATTATTCTGCTAGGTAAATCCCAATTTAGAAATAAAATCCTTCAATATGTCTGACATTTCAATCTGGCAAACAGACATGGATGTCCTGGAAACTATAAAAGCCTTTGAAAGCTATGATAGAAAGCTTTACTGATATTTTTTAAAAAGTTAAGGGTATAACTGACTTGTTTTTTTACACAATGATCAAAATCATTGACCTCTTATAATTAAAGCATATGAAAATAAGAATATTAAGACTAGTAGGAATTGGGAAATACTGTTGGGAAATAATTTGTAAATGTATTTCTCTTTCTAAGGAAGCAGATAAGTTACATCTAGTGTTTTAAAATAATAAATAAATAAATTATAAAAGAAAAAGCAAAACAAGAACAAAAAAATAACCCTAAAATCATTATCAAATAGAAACTTTAGATTCTAGACTGTTAAGAAAATGAATATGTATATGATATTAGAAATATATGTGGATTGATAAAGTAATTTTGTAACTTTTACTAAATACCTCAAATTAAAATACTTTGGTTCTTTTTTTTTGGTTTTGGTTTTGGTTTGGGTTTTTTGTTTTGTTTTGTTTTGTTTGTTGATAGTTTAAATTTTTGTTTGTATTTCAGAAAGTATAAATGAAAATTTTGAGCACATCTTGTCAAGACAATTATAATAAATAATCAATATCAGGAATGTATTTAAATCGTGTATCCACGAATGCATAAGTATAATGTTTTTTTTCACCTTTTCACCCTTAATGTTTCAGCATTTTCTTCACATGTACCTTTTTGATTCATGGAATGATATAAGTATAGTTCATATAAAGAAAGGAAAGAATAAATCCTTTCTGTTCACTGAATTTTCCTGGAATCTTAAAGTATCTTCAAAGAGCATTCTTTTTTAACAAAGCAATTCAAAATTTCTCCTATGGCCATTTAAGTTATCTCTAGGCTCATTAAGATCAATAGAAGACAGTGCCCATACTTAGAGGGTTATGACCTTCTTAATTTTTACACAATTGTTTAAATCTTCATTAATTTTATAATAGTTTACTAATATACAAATATTCTTTTACATCATAAAAAAGTTCTGATTTTATCTGTAAAAATCCTAAAATTCTTGAAAATAATGCAATCAGGTTACCAGTGCCTGGGCTTAAAAGAGTTTTATAGATCAGTGCAAAATCTACATAAAAGTTGCAGATTTTAAGTGTTGATCACTTAGTTAATAGAAGCACAGCAGAAGCAGAAATAAAAAGATAGAAAATCTAAAGTATGTAAATTCCCAATACTTCTTTTTCACTAAAGGGCATAAATATAATGAAAGATCAGAGACATTTTTCTTACTTAACAGCATTTCTCTAAGTAAATCTTGACATTACTAGTAACAGCACAGATAAAAATGACTTTAGTGATTTGATTTAAAAATAAAAATCTGAAAACAAATTTGACAGTAATTAATATGGTCACAACAGATCAATGTGCAAACTGATAAACATTTTGTTTTGTTTCTTATAAGAATTCACATTATCTAGACAAATAGGAACCTAAAAATAATTTAGATACTCTGTCTTTTATTTTACCAGTTATTTTAAGTTCTTAAAAAGAGTTGCATTTTAGGAAGTAAAATGAGAATATAGATACAGAGAAAAAAAGTCAGAAAGCAGTATATTTCTTGAATTCATTTTCATCTCTTTACATGCAATTTGTGGAAAGACAGACAATTGAAAGCTTGCAATTTTACCACAGGGTTTTATTTTACTTTCTTTTCACCATTTGCTATGTTTCAATTCCAACTACTTCTCATTTTCTCTACAATTGAAAAGACTTTTCATGTATGAAAGGTAGAATAGAAAATTAATACAAATTTAATATATTAAACTTGTCAACAAAAGAATGTAGACTAAAAAACTTCCATTTAGAATTAGGATTCTGATATTTTACTTCTATGTAGCAGATTGAGTAGAAAAGGTTTCACCAATGCTGTTTTTTGCATTTGAACATATTACTTTATCTGATACAGTAATTACAACAGATATTGAGCAGTCGTCATGGCTTTACCCAGCCAGCAATGAAGCACCACAATAATCTCTTGCTCGATGCCTCCCATCCATCTCCACCCTCGTTAGGATGGCAGAGATCCCAGCAAAATGGGAGGAAAAAAGATAATTGAGGATGCTGTGGATTGAGACAGGCAGAGAGGGCTCACTGTCAGTTACAGTTCTGGACAAAACACACTTCAGTATGTGACTGACTCAGAGAGGAAAGTAGGAATGTTTATTATACTACCTACAAGAAACAGAACAGAACAAAATCAAAAAGGGAGTAGGATGATGAGAAAATTTATACTGGAACTTCGTCCTTCATCCCTCCTTTCTTCCTGGGCTCAGCTCACTGCTCCCAATATTTCTACCTCCTCCCCCCTCAACAGCTCCATGGAGACAGAATGGGGGATGTACTCAGTCTCTTGTACATGGTCTCTGCCACTTCTCTCTTCTTAGAGGAGAACAACTCCTTGCATTCTTCCTCTGCTCCGATACGGGGTCACTCACCTGTTCAGGTCATTCAGTCCTGAATGAACTTCTCTGATGTGGGTTCTTCCACACAGTTACAGCTTCCGCAAATGTGGAGTCCCTCCCATAGGACATAGCATCCTCTGGGCTTAGTCTTAACAAACTTCTTTGGCATGAGATCTTCTCAACAGCTACAGCTTCTTCCCGCTCAAACGGGACACAGTTTCTTCTGGCCATAGTCATTGCCCCTGATATGGAGTCTTTAACAAAGTACTTCACCAGTCCTCTCCACAGGTTGCAGGGGAGTCTCTGCTCTAGTACAACTCCTCCTCTCTTCCCTCGCTGACCTTGAGGTCCGCATAGTTGCTTCTCTCTCTCTATCAACTCCTTGCAAAACCACCAGCCAAAAAAGAAGGAAGAACAAACAAGAAAAACCCTCCTCTTCTGGCTTCTTTTTCTTCTCAAAAAGAGATCGCGGAGGTGCCTAATTGGCTCAGCTGCAGAACTGGGCCTAACTCAGAGTTGGGGAGAGTTTTGAGCAACCTTACAAGAGTCATCTTTACAGTCCCTTCCCTACTACCAGAAACAGCTTCACACAAAACCATGACAGTGGTGTTGAATAAGGTTTTTCTCTTCTTATTTTTTTTTTTTTGTAACAACGAATGCAATTTTTCCTCTCCATCCACATTTATTTGCTGCTCAGTCTTGTAAATAGTAACTTATTTGCTAGTTATTATTTCGTAGTCCATAATTTATTAAACAGTAAAGAATACTCAACAATTACATTATCTGTGCAGATTTACTTTTCTTTACATGAGCCAAAATGTACATAGCTAGCAAAGACCAATAAAGATTATATATGAAATATATCTCTACATTTACATACATACAGACAACACTTGGTATGGAAGATATATTTTTGTACTTTAGGATGCACATCTGATCTATTTTTAAAAGGCTGATACATCTCTAGTATGATAGCGATGCATAATAAGCATCAGTGTGCGGAACATGAGTTCCACAAATTTGTAATAGTTTCAGTTTAGAATTTTCAATTTCAACATGAGGTAAAATTTACACTTTTTTTTTTTTTAATTTATTCATTTACAAGTTGATTAATGATCAGGTTTATGAGATGTATAAGTATTTCCTGAGAAAGTTTACTTTTGCTCTTATATAAGTATCTATAATGAAAGAGATTAAACCCATTTTAGTTTCAAATGTCTAGCTATAGGGGTTTAATCTGAGGTGCTCCTAAATTTTGGTCTCATTACCACAGTCCAAATCATCAAAAACCCCTGAGAAATTAAACTGAAATTGTTATAGCACCTGAAAGAGATTGTAGAGGCATACTCTGATTTATATTGAGGAGTTAAATTGCAGGATATTACCAATTCAGTAGTCTACTTGTAAAAACAAATAATAAGGTTGAAAGGATGTTTAATATCATAAAGCATAACAAGTCAGATATAAAACAGCTGACGAAACAAATCAATAAGCACTGCAGAAAAGTCATGAGAGCTGTATTCTATACACCAGTGATCACAACCAGTAGTTATACACAGGACAGCACTGATGTCAAATGAGATTCCTCAGCTGTCATGTAAAGTTCCTTTTCCCAGTCTCCTTGCCTCTTTAATGAATATAAATTTTGAGTAAGAAGATAATTCTTTTGCTTGCAAATCAGAGAGAGATTAGGGGAATGTTTTTCCATTTTGCCCAAGCATGTGCTGGTTAACAGTTATGAGTTGCTGATGGATGGAATGAACTTACATCAATTATACTGCACTTTGATGAACATCTCTACATTTAAGAAAGAAGCGTTTTGAACTTACTTCAACAATGCACATTCAGTAAAGTTCATAGGTTGATTTTAAGGTTTGGAATTTTGTCACACACACATACATACCAATATGTGTAATGGCTGTCTGACTGGAAAAAATAAAAGGTATTTGGGCTGTGGATATATGCAGTACTGTGACTCATATTTGAGGGAATGTTTTCTGAAGGCAGACATAAGCTAGCTGTATGTACCAGTCTCTCCAGCAACCACTTAAAAGAAACTGCTGCAGTACTTAGCTGATGATAGCAAGCCCTTCTCTGTGGTGGAGTTTAAACACCGTGACATAAAAAATAGTGGCACATTTTACAGTAATCTCAGATGGAAGGCAGAATAGGCTTTTGTTGCCTGTGGGATATTACATTGATCTTAAAGTGTGCATTTTTCCCCAGAAAAGTCTGGAAAAGGGGTTGAGCTGAGTAATGTTATTTTATGACTAAGACTTCAGGAAACTGTGTCACTGAGCAGACTAGAAAAAATGTCATGCATCTTATGCTCAAAGCAGTTATCAAAAACTAAAATCTGTGTTGGGCATTTGCTCACTCTAGACAATTAAACATCTAGACAATTTACACTGGGCAAAAAAAAAAAAAAGGAACTATAACATGACAAAGAATTAAACAAAAATTATCTGGGCAGGAAGCTATAGACTAAACCACTAGAACACTGTCTTTATGATGGCTTAAATTAATGGAGAAAATTTCCATTAGTATTGGTTGTTCTCAAAGAAATGAAGCAGAAGTATGTTTGATTGTAATGGTCGCTTAGTTTCAGAGCAGAACTTTCTCGTGCTAGAAATAAGTGTTTCATTTTTACTTACTTGAGAAGTTTAATCAAAATATATGCAATTACTTTCTTTTCCCACAGGCAAAACAGTCATAATAAGATGTGTAATATACTTTCTTCTCATATGTTATATTAGAAAACTAAAAGAAATAAAATGTGAAAGGCTAATCATTCCAGGCATGCATAACCCATTAATTAGATAAAATAGCAGGTCTGCAATAGTTGCTTTTGTTATTTATGAAAGCCTTATGAGCTTGTATGTCACTGTGCTTTTCTGATGTTATTTCTGTTCATTATACTCTAGTGTCTCAGAATTGTGTAAATGAACCAAGAGCTACTTAAAGACAAGGATCAGAATATCATTATTACTAGCCCTCTCTTTTTTTTTGATATATAAGTTCAGACACCTACAAGCTGCTACAAAGTAAAGTACCAAGAACTCAAGATCTGTTTCAAAATTCAAGGAATATTTTTGATGAACTGTGACCTGAATTGAAATAATTAAAAATCAACCTGAAGCTTCATATAGTGTTAAAGCATAAGGAAAGAAATACTGAGCCTGAGTCAAAAATGAAATTAAATTCAGTTCAGACAAGCAAATATTTTCCACTGTGATTGGGTGGCCGATTTTACTGTTATCATCCAAAAGCTTTTTGATATGATAATTAAAATTATGAAAGATAGGATGTCCTGATGTCAAATCATTCGATGTTGTTGATTTGGCCCAGAAATACCACATGTACTGGAGATTTAAGAGTCACATAAGAGTGCTAGAAAAATTATGATACAACATTTTTTTTATTTAAAATAAATTATTATGGAGAGTTAATCAGGTTAGTTTAAATAGTTTAAATACTTGTTTTATCTCTTCTAGTCATTATGAAATTCTATTTAAGACTAATCTCTAACCTGTTATAAATCATTTTTTTGAGCCAAGGGTAACCTTTAGTATTTGTAGCCTTCTTCTTCCTAATATTTACTTCAAATCAGTAGAAAGCTAAGAGACTAAGTCTATGCCAATGCTATGGTAATGACATTACGTTTTATAAAACCCTTTAAACCATTGGAATCAGAAGTTAGAAAAACAAAAAAAAATCAGTAAGTTCATTTGTTACTATACATTTTTAATCTGTTTTTCCATGAAAACCAGCACTAATTTTGTTCCTGTCTCTCTAATGTTGTCAAAGCAATATCCACCCTTGCATTTTTGAGAAAATACTGCTACTGTTTTGGAAGCCATCCTAATTAACTGCTATAGTGATATAGGTTTGTTAACTACAGAGTTAGCAAGGACTTTTTAACTCTTTGAGGGTCAATCTGAATCATTTCATGGTATTTTACCTTTACTGAATGCTTTGTTATTTGATTGCGTCCCTAGGCACGACATAAAAAAAAAAAATAACAGGAATAATAACTAATAAAATTCCCATCTTAACACAATTGCAACATGACAATACACCACTTAGCTAAGTATTTTCCATTTTCCAGTCTGATAATAAATTCAAGACAAAACACATTGCATATTAATGAAAACCAAAATGAAAGATTATCAAGATATCTATGGGGAGAATAGGTAGGATCAGTGAATAATCTGAGTTTCAGAACTACACCATAATCTCAATAAATGATTTATTTATTAAAAAGAAAATTAGAATAACCTGCATTTGGTCTCTCCTTTTAGTTTTTTGAATGTGCAAATATTACAAAATATATATAAAATTGTGAAACTTGGTAGATATATAAAACAATTGAACAGAAGAGTAAAATAAACTCATATTTTTCATAGCAATTACAAATATTACCTATTTTGCCTATCCAATAGAGGAGAGTCTCTCTCGCTTATCATAAACAAATATAGTTTCACATCATATTAAACAATATGTTTACAGAAATGTCAGAGGAAAAATAATTTATGCTTTTCCTCTTGTGAGCAACAGATATATTTTATTGTTATGAATGTCATAATTCTTACCTGGACTTTAGTCCCATTGAGCTTAATGACAAAAATGAAGAACCGATTTCTCTTGGTGACAGTGTAATTTTTACAGATGCCACAGTGGATCTCTTCCTAGCATCTCAGATGCAATGTCATTTAATTTCTCCTTTTCACAGGTCCTGTCCTTAAGACAGACACAGGGAAAGAATTTTAATGGGATTTTAGTCCTTAAAAAAATTGATTGAAATTATCTATTTTCGTAAAAGCTTTCTGTTTTTTCAAGAAAAAAACAAAAAAGTAAAAGAGTTTTCTCTTAAGAAAACTGTCTGGAAAATTTCTCATTATATTCTTTGAAAACAAGTAGTTTTGTGATCAGCATTAATAAGAAGTGGCATTTATTTTTCTGCTTGTCAAGACAACTTAAAATCAGAGAACATTCTTTATTTTTCTCTCTTGTAATGACGGGATTTGGTTTTTATACTCATGTTTGTAACTGTATTGCTTGCATTGTTGCGTACAAGTGAACTTTAGAATAAAGGTCTAAAAACATGAGTAGTAACTATAAATAAAAGCCTCTACCTAGGTGAGACAGTGAGTTTCAACACATGTAGGCAAAAGCCATACAACACAGCCTCAACAATTTCTTTTGGCAGAATTTATTACTTACACAATGTAGTTTCATCTAGGGTTTCCCTGGAAGCAGTAGAGTTAATGTATTTCTCTCAGATACACAGAAAAGTCTATGCTCAGAAATACATTTTTCCTGTTAAGGAAAAGCTTGAAATAACTTTCTGTTGATAGAATAATGTAGGATGCTCTGGACTGGATACCTTCTTCCTTTTTAGAAAAGCAAAGCTGCAGACCAAAGTAATTATGTCACTATTAGGGGTCAGTCTCTAAGCTTTTCCTATTTTTTTTCTCATCTCATATAATAAGTCACTGGGTACATATTTAGTGTATGACAGGATGACCTCCTTCTGGTGATTGTCACTAAACTAGAAATGAATCTTCCCAACAGTCATCTCTCAGGAAACACCTGAGGAAAAGAGTGAGTAAGAGTAGTTCTCAATGAACTGCTTTGGCTAGCCCCTTAGCAGTAAGGAGAGATTTCCTTCACAGCTGTCACATTCACTGTAATGACTTACCTGTCTCATGAGAAAAATCCTGCTGATGTGGTCATTTGTCTCTGAAGATAGCATTGGTTTCCCTTTTTTTCTTTAAGGGAAGCATCATAGAATCAGTGCAAAGCAGAGTACACACTGAAAAGCACCTCATGGAATTAAGTTCCTAATTCTTTTCTGATAAACAGCTTCCAGCGTTCATACTAGTCTTTTTACGTTCAACACGTGTTTTCTACACTTCAGCACCAGCATAAAATGCAGGCAAATGCTTGAAGCTCACTTTGTTTAAGCCCCAGATAAATAAGAGTACATTAGAGTACCAGTTCTTCAGGGCTAGGACACTAAAGAGGTTGTGGTCACGTACAGCTCCCATTGACTTCTGGGGAAGATGATGGTGCTTAAGTCTCAGGGAGAGCTGAACAATTTACAGTAGTTTAGAATTATGTTTCTTAAAAAAAATCCTCTTCTTTGTTTTCCTTTCTTAGAACAGCATGTTTTTCATATGATATTTATTGCCTTAATTTGGTATCTACTAACAGCTTTAAATAATGATGAGCAGAACTATTCTGCAAAGTAAACAAATGAAAGTCAAACTTTTTAGCAAATAACAGAACAGTTGTACATTAGAATTTAATTATAAGAAAGAAGTTATACTTGGCAAAAATCATCCATAATACATGATTCCATCATTTAATAAAGTTTCTTTTAATGGATTAAAATTCTGTCAGCTTTCTCCCTTATGCTGCCACAAATCCCAACTAAACCCAAATCTCTACTTTAGGGAAGATAGCTATTAGAAATGCAAACATAAAGCTCTAAATAGAAATAAGTAAAAGTAATACCATGATTGCTTCATTTTTAATAGCTGAAGTATTTCATAAAATGCTTTACGTTGCTGTAAAACAAGCTTTACACATCTTTGCAGATATTTCATCTATACCCTAAGGAATATTAATGTATTCTATTCAGATAGCCTTTTGAAGTAATAATAATTATCATACCTTTGTAAAATATGGGGAAATATGTTGAGTGTTTTTAAAATAAAAGGTAGTAAAGTTTTTGATCAAGTCTGGTAGCTATAAATCGTGTAGCTGTATGTACTTTTCTGATACTTATATATGGCAACACTGTAGAAAACCTCATGAAGAAAAATAAAATGAAAGCTTCTTTGGTATCATTATCTTGATCTTCGTAATTTTCTTTTTGTTTTTTCAGTTGGGTTTTTTCTGTTAATTGGTTTGAGTCAATATTAATAATCCAAGAAAAATGTGTATTGTGGAGAATTTCTGCCACACATGCTGGTGTCTTTAAATGCCTTATGTTCATGTTAAACACTAGCAGAAATATACAGCATTCCACTGTGGAGGAAGGAGAGCATATAATTGCTTTAATACTAGAGTACGCTTCTATAGATTTGGACAGTAGCCTGAAAAAATCAGACTTTTATAGCTAGATGGTATGAACTCAAAGAGCTATTTTTAGAAAGTATAGTTTATATAAAAATTCAGTGAAGAATATCAGATTTATTAAAAATGTATATGTACAGCAAACATAAATAATGTCTATTAATATCTATGAATAGACAAAGTAGCATTCCATATATTTCTGGTTTGCTTTCTAAAGCTATAAAAGATTGTCAAATATATAAAATATATAGTACTTCAGCTACTTCAGTAATGGAAATACCTTGGGGAAATATTGTACCAGATTCTCAAATGCAGTTATGATCCCACTGTGCCACTCAGCTGCTGTAAATGAACCATAACCTAGCTGCAAATCACTAGCAGAGGATTTCCTGTCTTCAGTGAATTCTGTTCTGACATGCATATATCATTCCAAGGCACTGTAGTTTTACGTCTTCACTAGGAAAAGGCATATCTAAGAGTAAGAAATTTTATGGTATGATCATAGAATCATAGAATGGTAAGGTTGGAAGAGACCTTTAGAGATCATCTAGTCCAACTCCCGTACAGAAGCAGGTCCCATGTAGATCAGATCACACAGGAACTTGTCCAGGCGAGTCTTGACCTCCAAGGAAGGAGACTCCACACCCTTGCTGGGCAGCCTGTTCCAGTGCTCCCCTGTCCTGTTGATAAATACTACACAAAAAAAGGGATGCCCCAAACTCCTGACACCCATCCTTTAGATATTTGTAAATAATAAGATCCCCTCTTAGTCTCCACTTTTCCAGACTAAACAGCTCCAGGTCTCTCATCCTTTCCTCATAAGGAAGATGCTCCAGTCCCCTGATCATCTTGGTGGCCCAGCGCTGGACTCTCTCCAGCAATTCTCTGTCCCTCTTGAGCTGAGGAGCCCAGAAATGGACACAGGACTCCAGATGAGGCCTCACCAGGGCAGAGGGGAGGGGGAGAAGAACCTCCCTTGACCTGCTGGCTGCACTTTTCTTGATACATTCCAGGATGCCGTTGGCCTTCTTGGCCACAAGGGCATATTGCTGGCTCATGTTCAGTTTATTATCAATCAGGATTCCCAGGTTTCTCTCTGCAGAGCTGCTCTTCAGCAGGTCGACCCCCAGCCTGTACTGATGCATGGGGTGGTTTCCGTCCAAGTGTAGGACTGCACTTGTCCTTGTTGAACCCCATGAAGTTCCTCTCTGCTCAGCTCTCAAGCCAGTTGAGATGCTGCTGAATGGCAGCACAGCCTTCTGGGGAATCAGCCAGTCCTCCCAGTTTGGTGTCATCAGCAAACTTGCTGAGAGTACACTCTGTCCCCTCATTCAGGTTGTTGATGCAGATGTTGAATAAGACCGGCCCCAGAACTAATTCCTGTGGAACTCCACTGGCCACAGGCCTCCAACTTTATTCTGTGCCACTGATCACCACCCTCTTAGCTCTTTCATTCAGCCAGATGATTTTGCTATACTCTTTCTCCATTGGTTATAACAATCCTACCAAAGTTCAAAAGCACCAGTAGAGTTGGACCAAGAGACAAATTTGAATCCTTGATCTCTTTATCCTCTGTTTTAAATCCACCATAGGTGAAGTTCTCTTAGGAATTCACCATCATATACTTCCCTTTTATATTGTTTAACAATGAAAGTATTTTCCCAAGTTATTAAAAAAAAGGTAAAAGTACTCTGTTTACCATGCCAGTAATGGGTAGCATGCATATTCTGCTTTGGTTTTTAGCACCTGAACACTCGGTACTTTAAATAATCTGGGTATTTTCTCTAAGAACATCTATTTTATCTGTCATTATAAAAAACAAGTAGACTTTGTGTTATAAAAACAAGTATGCTCTATTTAGTTTTGCCTTTTTTTTTCTTTTATAAGACAATTTACCCTAACTGGCTTTTTCACATATCTTACCATACCATTGTGAAAACAAACAACAGCTCTGAGGTCATGCTTTTTTGAGTATTGTAAGTTCTAAAGGGTGTGACAAAACAGTCAGTCTCAATGGCGGTGGCAACAGTAGCAGCAGCAGAGCTGCTCTTTAACTGAATAAAAGGCTGCATTGTTTCTCCTCTCTAAAAAAATGAATCAAAATTCTAAATAATGCAATTCATTTTCAGCATGAATGGATGGAGCTGTTATCCAGCCATGAGGAAGTATACAAAGCATGGCATTTATAGTAAATATAAAATCTATAATAGTAGTTATAGTCTGTAGTTATTTCTATATATTTGTGGTAAAAGCTTTAAAAAATGTAACATGGTTAAAAACTCACACAAGACAGCACAATAGAACCACTTTTCATTTGCTAAATTCAAGAAAGATGTAAATAGCCATGACATTCAGCATTGCTAAACAATAACACTTATTACCATGGAACAGGATCAAGGCAATTACTTTACTACATGATGTGATTTGGTAAAGGAAACAAGGAAATAAATGTGTAGTCTTCAAGTCTGTTTGTAATGTTCACATATGTCTGTGTGACCACTAAAGGGCACTGAGTAATTTCTAGATAAAATCTTTGTTGTTATTCTCATATTTCAAGATGAGAATGTAGGGCATAAAAAAAGACAACAGTGTAGTCGTTCAAATAGAGTTAGAGCTAAAACCTGAACATGAAACAATTCCAATTTGGGGATGGAGAAAGAGAGTACAAAAACATCACTCATCATTTTATTTCCACAAAAAGTGAGGAGCACCAAGGCCTTTTCATGTATGCTTGAAATGGTAAAATTCAAGAAATCGATTTTGCAGAGAGCTGTTCATGATAATTTTTGATTTAAGAAAGTATTTAATATGATTCCCTGGAGGAATTAAAAAATTTAAATAGGTCAGGGCCTCAAAGAAGAGAAGAAGCAAGAAAAATGGAAAGGAAAAGGAAGGGTGTAAAATACTATATACAACCCAAAAAGTAGCAGCACGTAACTCCATGAACACACAAGTGAACCTGAAGTACAAGATATGCTGTGTTACAGAATTACAAGCATTACGATCCACTGATGGTTCCATATGACTTAACTCAGCATTGTGTCGACAGAAGCACCAGCACTTTTGTCCCACCTGAGAGGATATGCAAGGCTTGGTGCCTTTTCAACTGTGTCATAAGCTGTTGGGTCAAATAAAAGTGCTTCAAGGAAAGAAAAAATAAAATCAAATAAATCTAAAGGCCCGTAAAACCAGTTTTGGGGATATTACTGTTTCATATAACTACTGTGAAATGCCTTAATCTCCAGAGAGAAATGAGAAGTGTACTGTCAAGAAGTAAATGCTAGAGAAAATACTGAAGTTATATGTGCCTGCAGAGAAATGGTGAAAAAAAAGACAAAAAAAAAACCAGAAAAAACTACCCAATGCAAAAAAAAAGTCTCTAAATATTGTATGAGTGCATTGCATGCAAAGACAACTTCGACAAATTTTGGTTTGAAAGAACCTCAGTTCACTGAAACAAAGAAATTAAATAAAAGTTAAATATACTTCAAAATTCTGTATTATCAGAAAAAAAACTACCTGTATATATAAAATATCCTGGTATATATGAAATAATTGCTTGGTGTAGCAGTCACAGTATAACTTTCTATCAAAGTGGTAAATTTTGCTTTTTAAAAAAATAGTGCACCAAGGTATATGTATAAAAAGCCCTAAACATTTTATCCCAATCATTAATAAGCTCTTTGTTTTCTATACTAAAGAAAATGTTTCTTCTCCATATACTCTTCCCCCAGAGCACTTCGATTTCAATATTTGAAATAGAAGTGAAAATGTAGGAGATCCAAAACAAAATCAATCAGATAGAACAAAGTAGACCTTAAGTATCCAAAAATACCTATCTTTCAAGTATTTTTGAAACAAGAATGTTTTCAGAATGAAAACAACAGCCTTCCAAACAAACCGGCCTTCCAGTGTATTCTAGTATACAGTTACACCAATAAGAGTGCCTGGTTTCATCTAGAAAAAGACAGAATTAAAGGAAGTCACATTATAGTCTTAGTGAAGATTATCAGTGAGATTTCAGTTATATTACTGTTGTTTTCAATATTCATAATTATATAAAGAATAACATAAAACAATATCTACATGATGCTTTAAAAATATTGATTAAAAATATTATTTGCTTTAAAATGATCTGACGAAGATTACCTATCTCTACTACATGTCCTGATTACCACTTAATTACCTAAACCAAGGTTACTATGTTACTTCCTTCTCTATCTATGTTGTGTATTTATTGTATTAAGAATGTCAAGCATAGTCATTTGATAAGTAACTGGTAGCTATTCACCTGATTATGAGTCCGAGTTGTATCTAGACTCTATATCTGTCACCTTGTTATTTACAAAATATAGATATGAAGGAAGAAGTATAATTAACTAGAGATACTTTCTACATGCATAATGGGGAATAAGAACTGAGCTAGTAAATCAGACCAGAAGAAAGCTTTAATACTATCAGAGTTCCCAGACAGTATTGCAAACTACCATCTAATCCTCTCAGGCTTGTTTAAGTTTCATTATGTTGTTTAAATCACAATAAAAAAAGGTTAATTATTTTCTCACAGTAAAAGGTTTTGCAAAATTTATTAGTTTTGGTGAAACCTCCAAAATTCTCTTTTGCAGCTTATCTGGAAGCTTAACTCAGTTTTATGAACGCTGATTCAAAGAATCCCTTATCCTCCTGCCTAACTGACTCAACTATTCTCTCTAGAGCAATGTGCTTTGCAAACTGTTTTCTTCATGAAAAGCTATTCTCCTGTTGTGAGTTATCCTGTAGCATCAGAACTACAGATAATAAGAATGTGAATACTCATTTAGCAAATTTTCAAAATTGAGCAATCAGATTGCACCAAATTATTATTTTGCAAAAAGATCCCATGAACAACTAATATTACAATTTTCTGCTTTAAAACTTTTGCAGTGATGCAGACCTTTGACATCTTGAGAGAGGGATAATTTCATTTTTTACTACTGTGTTACTGAAGATTGTACTTTTATGTCTAAAACCATCATGACATTATATATTGATAAATTTTGTACTTGAAAGAAGAAGATATGTCCTAAGATTCATTTATTTGTTAGTTTGTCTTCTTTGAGACAATGGTCATACTTCTATATCACACAATTATATCTTCACTGATTTGTTGGGACATATAGAAATAACGTGAGGGAGATTTTTTGCTATTCATTCCTCTGAGTTTATAAAAAAAACAATTTCTACTACATAATGTGGATGTAACTCTTGTGTGTAATAAAAATCAGTACAACAATTTCATCATGTACAGAAAAACAGGCCTGAGGATGCAGAGGCTGGGAGCAAAAGATTCTGTGCATAATTCCTTAATGAGGTGTATGATATCTCGAGAGAATATAGTTCTATCAAAACCCATACATCGAAACTGTTTAGTATTGCATTTACAGTAGTTTTAAATTTATTCAAGCTTTGATATCAGTTCTGTGTGAGAAAAAGCAGTATATAAGCCTTAGGAGAATGAGTTTCACATTTTTACAAAGAACAGTCAGACAGAGGGTGACAACTGACTGATCAGATTTTCTGGAGCATTAAGGTTTACAGTTGCATTCTCCCAAAACTGTGTGTCAGAAGGAGAATTTCAGTGCTTTACCACAGTATTCATACTGTTGTGATTTAAAACTCTGCAGTTCTTATGTAGAATTAAGATTCTTTGCCCAACAGGTTAGCAGGAGATTAACTGTGTCTGTTGTGAATGTAGAGAAGGTTGAGCCTTTTTTTTTAAATTCCAGTTGACTTGATTAGCTGGTCACTTCTCCCTGTGTTTCTCTTTGCTTTCTTGAATTCCAGATAGCCAAGTACCCTCAGTATATTTATCTCTGAAATGACAATTGCTGTGGCATTAAAAAAAAAAATCTTTTTTATTTCACCTAAAATAATTGTAAACTTACGTAAAAAAAAGGCCAAAAAGGTTTTTCCACTCTCATCATAGGAAAGTATTAGTGTTTGTCTGTTTGATGGTTATTTCTGATGTTTTTAATCTTTTAACTGAATTCGTATTTAAATATAGAAAGACAGTCTTTTTTATAAAACAAACTATCTTATGATATCTTATACTCCCCAATTAAATTTGCTTGCACTACTCTTCTCATGAGAATGAATACAAACCTAACCTTAATGATGAACTCAAAAGGAAATCACATTCTGAAGGCAAACTCATCATGGTAATAGTATGTATAGCATAATATTATTTGTTTTGTATATTTTAATACAGTACCTTCATTCAATAGTTGATCCAAAACCAAACACTTCATTCATTCTGTTACTCAACATAGTTTTAAAACATATAATGCTTAAAACTAGTGTGATACTTGATCTTTGCTATTCTTATTCAGAGGATGAGGAATTATGTTTGCTTAGTAACGTATTTTCAGTTTTGAGAATCCTTATACCAATTGTATATGCATTATAAAAAACTGAAAGAATGCCAACAGGAATTCTATTATTGAAGGAAAGATTTCAAAAATTAAACATAGAAGACCAAAGTAATTCGTCACATTTTGTACTGGAAAGAGAAGTCATTAGATCTGTTGTGTTTGAAGTTTGTTTTCAAAACTATTTTGAGAAGAGAAATTCTAAGCTTTCAATTTGGACACATGCTTTGAGTCTGTCATTGTTTCAAAATTTTTTTTTTAGATTACTATAATGTACTATTTAAAGCTCAATTGGAAGGAAGAAAAGTTTCTTCTTTCTCTTTTGGGAATCTGAAAGTTGAAAGTTTTTACTGATAAACCACAAATTTCCTAGAAACAACTTAGAGCTATTGCTTCGGAAAACTAATGATCAGTTGAAGTACTGGTGTATTAAAAGCTATAGAAGGAAAAAAAACTACATAATAATAAAATGTAAAACTATAATTTACTATATAGTTCTTATTTTCAAGATATAATCCAAAGTTAAAAAACATATGTTATTTTCTAGAAGATGAAAGAGCTGTTTTATTGAGACATCTTACTACAAGCTGAAGCATTGTATTGTTCTATTAAAGGGACAGAAACCAAACAAATTCAAACTACAAGATTGATAATTAACATTAGAGAACAGTTACAAATCCTTAGGCATTAGTGTTGCAGACAAGGTAGTCTTTCTAATTTTATTTCAGATTAAGGAGAAATGGACATATATTGAGCAAAATTCATCTGAAGTATTTTAGATGTCTCCATTAAAGCATGATTAATTATATCCTGGAAATATTCCCATTCATTTATTCTGTTAACTATTAAGATAGCACAGGTAAATTGGTTCAGACATATTTGATTGATTAATTTCTCCCACTTTGCATCAATATAATATGTTCTTATATCTGTGACCAGCTTAGCAACGGTACAGCTAATTGCCTCACAGCTAAAGGAGATCACTTTTATAGCTTCTGTTTCCAGAGAAACTAAAAAGTAATAGATCATTCCTCTCACCATGATCTCCAATCAACTTTTACAACAGAAACTGATGATTCAACCAGCTGACTGAATTCATCGAACCTCAGTCATTCATGGATTAGCTAAATGAAAACTACTTAATTAGCTAGGATGCTAACATTTCGTTAAATTTTCTGGATTCATTTCCCCATTGTGCACACTTTGAATTTACTAAAACTGAGGTACTTTATTTTACTTTCATGGTGAAAGCTACCTTGAGCATTGGTCTTTTGAAATTGTCCACATTTCAACATACTAGCTGAAACTGTGTTAGCTTTTGCTGTGAGGGTAACGGAGCACTGGAACAGGCTGCCCAGGGAAGGTGTGGAGTCTCATTCCTTGGAGGCCTTCAAGACCCACCTAGACACGTTCCTATACAACCTGATCTAGGTGTACCAGCTTCTGCAGGAAGGTTGGACTAGATGATCTTTAAAGGTCCCTTCCAACCCCTACCATTCTATGATTCTATTTTCTGTGTCATAATGTCCTCATAGAAACAACATCTGTCATGCAGAATGAACAATTTAGCCATAAGGATCTTAGGGTCATTGATAAATAATGGCATTGTCTTTATTTTCACACTGACTTGGAAAAATCACTGAGATAGTGATGATCATAGCAAGTGTTCTTAGGTAGGTAGGACATGATGGTTTAAGGACAGAAACAGTAATTTGCTGATTGCTGTTTCCAGTGAAATATTTTTTTCTTAATACTAATATACAGGAATTCACTTCTTATTGCTGAGAGTCTAAGTGCTGATTTCTCTCTGGAATGAGATATCACTGATGAAAACTTTAAAGGGATTTTTTTCTAAGGAGTTGGTATCTTAATTACAAACATTGTGAAATAAGTCACTGATATACAAAAAAAATACTTTCAGTTCTGCTTTTCTTAATTTAGTTAGAAGCAAATCCTGAGTTTTATGAGTTATTTTTCACTGGTCCTCAAAGAAAGATGCTATGAGAAATGGGGTAGTGAGGGAGTGGGAAGAGAACATTAATGGATTACTCTCACAGCGGTGGAACTATGTTATCCCTTTAATTATTTCTAAATTATTTGATACCTACCTGATTTAAATTAATTTATACTCATTTACAAGGCTTGCCAAGGGGACATCAGAGCAGCAAGCATGTTAGTAGAGTTAGGTCTTAGCATACATAATCATCTTTTGTCTTCCTGGAGACATTCAAAACCCACCTGGATGAGTTCCTCTGTGACCTACTCTAGGTCTTCCTTCTCTGGTATGGGGATTGGATTAGATGATCTTTCAAGGTCCCTTCCAACCCATAAGATTCTATGATTCTGTGATTCTACTTATAAGTTTGCCAGGGAGATAGACTATCTGGAGAAGAACAAGTGTGCTACCCTCCAGGGCTGTCTTTGGAGCTGTTAGACCAAAAAATTACATTATTTTGGGCAAAGATGTGTACAGCAATCCAAAGTTACATGATTAGTAAGAAACAGAGCTAGAAAGCTGAGACCTTACTATCAGAATCTCTGTGGCAAAATAAGTTAAAAATTTGAGCTGTCTGCATTCATGATCAGATGAATTATATTTTTATTTCTGTAACATATATAGGAAAACTATGCACCATTAATTTAATTTTTATTTTAGATACTGATCATATAAATCATAGAATCATATGTTTACATATTAATATGTGATTAGATTATAAGCACAATAGATAGAAGTAAGCATTTGTCATTGATATTGGTTCTAAAATTTAAGGCATTTGACTTAATATTGAGGCCAACGATGTTCTAGAGATTTTCTGTTTCTTTTACTGATTATTTCTCGGTACAGCATTTGGGGGTGTTTTTTGCATTTTACCACTGTATCATTTTACTGTGATTACATGGGAAAACGGTTTTCTAGCTTAGGTTAAAATCTTTACACTTCATCAGCTGAATCTAACCTTTAAATATTGTATCATAATATTTTTACAACATGAATTAAAGGGACAGATATTTCTGAATCATTGGTTTATAAAATATACAATTGTTTTGAACTAATAGCAGATTACATTGATATAGACTTTAGCTAAATTTTGAAAAATAACTTTCATTGACTTCATTATTTTTATTGTCTTCTCTAATTTATCCTAAATAATGTCTTATTATACTTCAAAAATAAACAAGTAAAGAGTGGAATATTAAGTACAGGCAGATAAAAATTCTAATCAAAAAGATGAGTAAGGCTTTTCAGAAACACTGACAAAATATACGATACTAAAAATCCAGAAATTCAGATCAATATTCATAAAAAGATGTATTTATCAGACCTAGAAATAAAACTTAATTACATCAGTAGAATAAGCCAAGCAATAAGAAGATATAATACTTTTAAGAAAAGTTGCTCTAGTTTATACCTACTATAATTTAGGTAATATACAAAGATGAATTTAACAAAAACATTTAGGTTATGATTGTGTTATGAGTTTTCTAGGGGCAATCTTACATCTCCCCAAAACAAAATATTCCCTTCAGTGTAAGATGTGAGTGTTTGCATGCTGATAATCAGCCTGGATCACACAGGACCAGGAAGGACTAAATCTGGATCTTCAAAATTTAAGCATGGTAAAACTTTTTATGAATGCAGGCTTTTGGTTCTATGTATAGACTATTGACTAAGACATGATTCTTAAGTTTTAATGTTTGCTGTTATTGCAATTTATTCTTAAAATGAAGTGAAACTATCAGATGTTTTTTAAAACGGATGTCTGTGTTCAGTATTCCTTATAGGATTGATCTGATTTCTTTAGAAGCCATTAGCAAAAATATTGTCTAATAAAAATGAGAGTAAGCTTAATCTATTGGACATAATCTGTTGCTCTTTCATGAATATAGTAATTACACTTTATTTTAGTAGTAACATTTCTTAGCATTCAGTAGTGTGTGGTATCCTTGCCCTGATTTGGTTATTTAATGTATTTGAAAAACTCAGAATAATTTTAAGTGCCAAGAAGTTTACTGCCAAAAAGTGAAAGTCCTTCAAAACTGTAAAGTCTCATGTTGTGGGAAAAAAATCTGTTCATAGGGCTGTAAAAGTGCAAACGATTAAAATGAATTTAAAAATTTTAAAATTTTAAGTAGAACACAGAGAGAGGTAGATACACAATCAATGGAAATACAATAGATAGTTCAGCTACATGTTATCCAGATCTGTTCATACAAAATTTTTACTCATATATGTCTTATTTTGATACATAATCCTACTAAGTATTGAATGCCCTTTTTACTGCTCACTTCAAAATGGAAGCAAATTGATTTGCAAGGACTGAAGTAGGATGCACAGTGTACACCATAGTTACCTGTAATAGTATGTGAAACGATGGCATTTTCCTCTGTCTGTCATTTCATAGAGCTGGTCAAATATTGGTCTAGTTTAGAAAATGCAAATTTTGTTACCATAGAACAAAACCTCAACCCCAATAATGAAATTATCATTATAAAAAAAATTAACAGATCATTATAGAACTTAGACTAGACTAGACTAGACTAGAATTATAGGGGTTGGAAGGGACCTTTAGACATCATCTAGTCCAACCCCACTGCAGAAGCAGGTTCATCTAAATTAGGTGACATAGGAACATATCCAGGTGGGTGTTGAAGACCTCCAAGGAAGGAGACTCCACAACCCCTCTGGGCAGCCTGTTCCACTACTCCGTCTCCCTCACAGTAAAATAGGTTTTTCTTATATTTAAATGGACCTTTTTGTGTTCCAGCTTCATCCCATTACCCCTTCTCCTGTTGCTAGCTACAATAGAAAAAAAGTGATGCCCCAACCTCTTGACATCCACCCTTTAGATATTTGTAAATGTTAATAAGATCTCCCCTCAGTCTCCTCTTCTCTAGGCTAAACGGCCCTAGTTCCCGCAGCCTTTGCTCGTATGAAAGATGCTTCAGTCCCCTGATCATCTTGGTGGCCCTGCACTGGACTCACTCCAGCAATTCTCTGTCCCTCTTGTGCTGAGGAGCCCAGAAATGGACACAGGACTCCAGATGAGGCCTCATCAGGGCAGAGGAGAGGGGGAGAAGAACCTCCCTTGACCTGCTGGCCACACTTTTCTTGATGCATCACAGGATGCCATTGGCCTTCTTGGCCACTAGGGCACATTGCTGGCTCATATTTAGCTTATTATCAATCCGGACTCCCGATTCTCTCTCTGCAGAGCTGCTCTTCAGCATTTTGACCTCCGGCCTGTACTGATGCATACAGTTGTACCTTCCCAGATGCAGGACTCAGCACTTGTCCTTGTTAAACCTCATGAGGTTCAAATAAGCACTATGTATTCATAGAATTAGAGAACCTCATGAGGTTACTCTCTACCCAATTCTCAAGCCGGTCAAGATCCCACTGAATGGCAGCAGAGCCTTCTGGAGAATCAGCCAGTCCTCCCAGTTTGGTATCAACAGAGAACTTGGTGAGCATACTCTCTGTCCCCTTAGAGTGATTGTTGGTGAAGATTTTGAACAAGAGTGACCCCAGAACTGATCCTATAAGAATCCTACTAAGAGAATATTGCTTAGGTAAATCTTAATCTTTCCCAGGTAAACAGCTTATTTATCTTCTTACTCCTAAAAAACTCTGGTGAAATCTCCCTGTCTTTCAGATTAAATACTGCATTTTCTAACGACTAGTGTCTAGAAGTTTCACTTTGTGAAAGAATAGCTTATCTTATAGCAGTTCCCTGATGCTTTAAGACTTGACTTTGTAGAAAGTAAAGAGTGAGTTAAGCTGCAAGTTTGCTCTGATGGTTACTGTTTGTGAAATTCTCACACGTTATAATACTCTGATACAACATGACATTTTTTTTCTCTTGCCTCCTTGTATCCTGCAAGAATATGAAATAATTCAAATGGGATAAAAAATAAATAAAAATAACAAATGTATTGATTAGTGTATTTATTTTTATAAAACACATAGCTTTACATTCCTTCCAGACCTGATTGCCTACCGAGTAAGCTGGACAAGCATGGAAAGTCCATCCATTCATAGTGTGTAAAATGGAGGCAAAAGGCACAATACAAATCTCAACTCAAGAGTAGGTCAGCTGCTGCAGAGCTCAGCATGATCTGAGAGCTAGGGACAGTTGCTTTCCTGCAGATAGTAATCTCCTTTATGCGAGAAAAGGATCCTTAAGAGATATAGTAAAAGAAGAAGGATTTATGACAGCTTTTCATATGCATAAGAGTCTCTCTTGGTGTGGCAGATGCTCATTCTGAGTGATCAGTTCAGTAGGAATGGGAAATTAAAAGCAAAATCACTTGCCCAAAGAAGATTTTATACTGAAAGGTAGGGGTTTTGGGCTTCTACTGAAGTGTGAAATCAGAATGTAAGGGAAGTCATCAGTCATGCCCCCTTGGAGAATGATATGGATCACAGCTCCCAGTAATATATAATGTCAAAGGTGGCTGAGTAGTCTTGTGGACTCTGGAGGGCTCTCAAGATCTCCTGTCTCTGAGCTCGTTCACCCTAAATATTTTTGAGACACAAACCCATATCAATGCTCTCTAATTTCTGCTTTATAGTGTCTTGAAAATAAGCTGTATTGCAGATTATGTTAAAAAATAATCTTCCTGAACAGTGAGAAGATTCAGACCCTGTGGCTGGTGAACTCAGGTTAGGCACAGCTTCTGCTGCATACAGAAACCAGATCTTGCCAGAGTATTTCACATATGCAAGATTCCACTATCTTGCACTTAGATTAAATACATGAAATTGATAAAAATTTGAGAAATTGAGTAATTTTTGATAAATTGAAAAACTGATGAAAAATAGATTAAATCTGCCACTTGATTGGTAGATATTTTCAGCCCCAAAGAGTGATGGCTCCTGCTCCTGGTGAATATTTGTTTGCAAGGTATTAACATGTTCCCATTGGTAATTCTGGATAAAATATCTTCCTTAACCTGTGTTATCTTTTCAAATGGAAAAAAAAAAACAGAACAAGAATGTTCTCATTTTAATGATTTCTGACAGGGGTTCTAGTGATTCTATCCATCATATATATAGTCTGGACAAAAAAAAAGTTAAAAATGTATACTTTAAGTTTGACATTATCGCACATTCAAATGTGACACTGTTTAATTATATCTTAACAACTTTTAATAGAACTATGCCTCAGACAGTCTCTAGAAAGAAACACATAAACCTAAGATCTGTATAGCGATTTATGGAGATGATTCCTAAAAATACAGGGGATTACAGAAGCAGTTCATTAAAATCTCATACTGAAATATGAGCAATACTGAAGTCAAGTATTTTATCACTATCTTCTTCACTGAAATACCTGTTTGACTATACAAATCTCAGTCCTTTGAACTTTTTGTGTTTGTTTTGACTTAATGTGTGGGATGAAATATGAAGGTAGTTACAATGAAAGCAATTTCCTGTTTACAAATACAGACCATGAATCTTACCTGAATCAGAGAAATATTATATGCAGTATCTGTTGATGACTGTCTGTCTCTTGAGCGGTACATTGGGTACTGAGTTATTTTTAAAGTACTGAGCCACAACTGATTCGAACTATTGTATTATTTATATTTGTCTATCTGGACTATATGTGAAAGGAATGTTTTAGCTACTATAGAAATCCATATATGCCCAGGCATATATGACAGGCTTGGAGAATCAGACCTTCTTTCTAAAAAGAAAGGTTCTTGGAAGCTTTGTATTCAAAGACAGACCGAGAAGAATGTCAAAGTTCAAACATTCTCTTAGGTGTCTATGGGCAAACCAAAAGTATTTATCTGAAAGAGACTGATACTAAAAAGTTATGTGTTTTTTTGACTTTTTTCTTTCTACTTCAACATAGGTCCACCACAGTGTCAAAAGTCTTGACAGCAAATCTGCTCCATTATGGGCTCCTGTCTCCACAGATGACCAGGTCCTCTCAGGAACTTGTTCCAGTGCGGGCTTATCATGGGTTCACAGACTTCCTTGGGCATCCATCTTCTCCAGCGTGGGGTCCTCCCGAGGCTGTGAGTAGATCTCTGCTCTACTTTGGACCACTATGGACTACAGAGGGGGCAGCCTACCTCACCATGGTCTTCACCACAGGTCACAGGGGAATCTTTCTTCCAGGCCTAAGCACCTATTCCCCATCCTTCTCCACTGATCTTGGTGTCTGCAGAGATGTTGTTCTCACTTTCTCTCTTCTTTCTTCCCTCCTTTGTTGTGTCTTCTCCATTTGCAACTCCATATCTTACTTCAGGACTTCAATCCCTGTTTCCCAAAGTGACCAACTGGGTTAGCAAGTCTGATATGCTCACTTTCACTTTTGGAAAATACTTTCTTGATAGACTACCATGTAGCTGAAGAAACACATTAATGATTACAATACATTTACACAATCATAGTAAAAACTGTAAAAGCGAAATGCAAATGAGGCAGTTGCCTCATCAAGCATTGATAAAATGTGAAGTCAGAAATTTGTCTGAAAAAATAGACTGGTCCTAAATAGCATGGAGTCATGGCAGTATGGGTAAAAGTCATTCCAAGCTACAAGCCTTAGTTCCAGATGAATCTCCTTGATGTTAATTTTTTTTAGCAATATAGACAAGGCTTTCTGATCTTGGCCTTAGATGCATATGAATACTAAACGAAATCTTGGCCATGCAGTGCAGTGTCACATTCTTATTAGGATAAAGATGTGGTGATTAGGGACATATCCAGAATCTCTATTGCCCTGTAGAAAACAAGATTGAAGGACTTAAAATGTTACAAATCTAAATTGATATATGAATGGAGAAAACACGAAGACAAAGAGAGAGAGGAAGTACAATCACAAGTCATTTTCTGTTTCCATTTCCATATTCTCGCATCCTTTGAATACAAGACAGTGCTCTTGTAGGATGTTTCAGGTTAAAAAAAGGTAACATGTTTCTAGGATTTGGATTTATAAATTATTATTAAAATGAGCAACACTCAAAGTTTTGAATATTATGATGTGGTTAAGGTATTTGTGTAATTAAGCAGTTCAGAAAACTTGGAAAACAACAAACAGCATGTTGGAATATTTTAATGTAATTTTCCCGTAGTCCTTCAGATAAACAAAGCCTTCACATTGAGTCAATAGATGAAAAAAGTATGCTAGATAGTGGAGTAATTTCTTGGTGTGGTACACTGAATTAAAGGAGCATTACCTCTTAATTCAAAGATAAATTAAAACAACAAGCAAACAAACACAATAAACCAACTAAAATAAAACAAACAAAAAATATGTTTGAAATAGTTAAAAATATTTAGCTTTAAACCACAAAAACATGAGATTACTGATTGTTCTAGAGCATTACTATAATAGTATTACCAGAAAAAAAAATACTAGTATCAGGCTTTTCCAATAGAAAATGGAAAAAAAAAAAACCCAACCAAAAAACAAAAGCCCATCAATCCTTTGTGTCCTGAGAATCAACTACTGAAGAGATCTTAGGTTTGAAATACACCTAGTACCTATGATTAGAGTGAAGCATTACTATGCCGTCAAACTTTGTAAGAAAAGATAGTCTTGAAGAAATTCAAAAATGAAAGAGCAAATAGTAATTGCATTTTTATTGATAATGGCAGTTGTTTGTAGCATGTACTTTTTGATTATTTCTTTTTCAAGCTAACTGAAAGAGAGAGTGCTTTAAAAATATTTGCAATTTTGTAAAATTTGATTATTTACAAGCCTAATACTGAAGAAACAGCAGACAGGATTTGTTGACCAAGAGTAAGCCTATACAGATACATCACAATTTGGTTTTACAAAAATATATATCTAATAAACCATGTTTGCTCGTAGATAGCTTTCTGTACTTTTGTAGTTAAGAAAGCCAGATAGAAATTTATCTAATGCAAAGTAAACAACATCCCTGTCTTCTTTTTATGAGTGGTGACCTGAGTGAGAAACTTCAGAGAAGATTCCTAGCTATGAAAGCCTTAAAGTGCCACTTTAAAGATTACGTCAGACATTTTATTTGTTAAAGCTAGGAAAATGCTAAAAGAAAAGAGATCTTCAGCTTGCTATTCACCAGACATCTAAGAATTCTGTTCTTGAGATGAATTCTGCTCATAGTCTCAGTATCGCTTTATACCCAGATCGATAGAGCATCTGAAAAGCATCACAAGACCTTAATGTGTACTCATGTCATGTTGCTGAATATCTTTTAACATATATTCAAAGTGTTGATAGAAATATGCTTCTGCTTCATCTGTTTTCATTAGAAACTATTCTATAATCTTTTATTAGTAATATAAAAAAGCAGGGAAAAGCATTAAGTAGCAATATCAAATGTTAAAAATGGTTTTCATATTAACAATATAACCTTCTTCTTTCACTTGGCTACATGTATTTCATATTTAAAGTATGATATATCGTCTACTTTTATTTTACAATGTAGTAAAAATGCAACAAAAAATCCAATTTTGTAAGGAAAAAAAGGTGGGCTAGACAGTTTGGAGTCAATGTTGCTATTGTCAATCGAAGTCCAGTTTTCTAAAAGAGGAAAAGGAGACAAAAAGAACCCCAAAAATAGAAAGATTAAACTGCAGTAATTCTTGCTAGTGATGACATTTAACTTGCAAATCTTTTGTTACAGAAGTACTTACACACCCTTATCAGCTTAGCAAAGACCAAGAAAAATCATAGAAGCATCAAACTGTGCAAAACATTGCTTTTAGCTACTCTTCTTCTCAGCAGTTCTCAGCAGCATGTCAGAAAATACTGTCATTAGCTAAGCTGGAGAGTTATTAAACCCAAATTAAAAACACAGAAGAGAAAGCAGGCAACAGAGAAGCAAAACACACACTAAAAGGGCAACATAGCCTCAGAAATTTACATAAGTTTTATTTGAAATGCCGTGTTATGTAATTGATGTTAGATACTGTAAATCTGAGGTGAAACACACAGACCAAAACCATGCAAAACTAAGGATTTAGATGTCAGCTCTGGATATCACCTAGATATGCATCTCTGCTTCATTTTGGTCAGGTTAATGCTCAGACTCTTTTATGTTGACTTAAGAATGCTATCTTGGATTTATGTATGTTTTAGGAGATTTAAAGGTATAGAAGGCATTAAGTTAAGGTACCTCTTTTCAAATAATAGATTTGAAGCTAAATTACTGTTTCTAGAAAATTCTGACCATTACAATACCTTATTTAATCATGCAGTTAGACTTAATTTCAGTGTATCAGTTTACATTAATTAATGTTAGCTTCAGAGTCTCTTTGCTTATTAAATATGATCTCTTGGATTTAAACCACAGTGGCCCTGATGGCTAGCATTGATATTAAGTCTTGGCATCATGAAATTAGCAAAGTTTACTTAGTTGATTGTTTCATAGCAAGTAAAATTGACAATAGTAGATCTTGTGACATTCCTCAACTTTGAGTAATGACAAGAAACTAACAATACACCTACTAAGTAATCTTGACATACCAATATTATTGACCTTGAGATGTGAAACATTTCCTCAGAAAGTAAGAAGTGACTCACCAGATGTGGGATTACTGAATAAGAAGAATGATTTTGTTTGGAATTAGACATCAGGATCAGCTTCTGTTCATTCTGTGATTGCAATAGAGACAGAAAGCATTATCCTTTATTTTAGAAAAAAACACTTAAAAGGATTTACTGATTAATATTTTCCTTGTATAATACTGTCAGCCATCTTAAATGACATAGATGGTTACAGCCAAAGCACCTCTGGCTGTGCATTTGTCAGATTTCACAGGTAAGTGGTGTTAGGATGTTTTTAAAGGAAATCCCTAAATAAATAGAAATTATCTTTGGTGTTGATCCTGGTTTAGGCCCATCTAGGAACAAAGGACCATTATCAGCCATAAGTACCAAGGGCAGGGAGGGTTCAATTAACAGAGCTCGATTGATACTTATAATTCTGGGCCAAACAGATAGGACTACTCAACTTGGGGAAGAAAGCAGAAATTCATTTAGTCCACCAATAATCAAGAATATAAACCTCCAAAACATAACAAACAGAAAACACCACAGACTAGTAAAATGATGAAGAACACAACTGGCCCTTTAAGATCACCTTCCCCGGATCCCTCCTCTCTTCCCGGTGTCTTTGTCTCTTTACCCCGTGGATGGCTCAGGGGATCAGAGAATGGAGATTTCAGTCAGTCTCTTCCTGATGACTCTTGTTGCTTGTCTCACCTCAGGGCAGGGGGACTTCTGGCTCTCAGATCCTCCCTGCTCCAGTGCTGAGGTCTGCTCCAATGTATGTTCATCTCAAAGGCTGCAGCTCCTCCCCACCTCTTGTGTGGGTGTCTGGAGTCTGTGCCACGGCCGCCTTGTCACACAGTCCAAGAGCACTCACCTGATGCTGCTAATGGCTCTGAGTCCCACCATTGCCCTCCATACATTGCAAGGGTAAAGCCTGTGTTCGTTCCGTGCGCTGTAGAGAGGTCTCTAGTCTAACACTTCCTTCTTTCCTTCCTCCTTCTCTGACTATGGAGACCACATGGTCACCTTCACCTTCTGACCTGGATTTCCATTCTTAGTGATGGCAGAGGTGCCAGATTGATCTGGCCAGGACAGAGATGGGCCCGTCTCAGAGCTGGGAAATGTTTCAAGAACTGATTACTGGGATCAGCACTGCAGCTTCCTCCCACTGTCACCATGCAGAAAGGATCGCCACACAAACCCATGACAGTGATAATGAAAAATACACATCCTCTAATTTCTTATTACAGAAATAGCCCTCCATAAGAAAAGAACAACTTTCAGAATAAACAAAATACTTAAAGATTTAGTGATTTTCCACAATAGATAAGTTAACTCCAGCTACTAAACAAGATTCTATCATCTGTAAAATGAATGTCTTATTTTCCTTCTCTTGTTCAGTGCTATGTACATTCAAATAACACCCTTGTCCATTCCATAAATGATTGTTTCTATGACAAAGAAGTAATTTCTCTGTAATCCAGATAGAATAAGTTGGAGGTATTTTGAAAAAAAAAAAAGTAACATAAACCCAAGAGATATGCACAATACAACACAAGGAACTATTGTTATTTGAACTTTTTGCAAATTCATATTTGATGAAGAGGTAAGATCATGATTTCAGAAAAATTAACATAAAATTGAAACTCCTATATTTGCAGAAATTCTTCAATTTAAATGTCTCAATCTTTTTGATTGAGGTATCGTAGAATCATAGAATCATAGAATGGTAGGGTTGGAAGGGACCTTTATAGATCATCTGGTCCAAAACCCTTGCCAAAGCAGGTCCACCTAGATCAGGTCACACAGGAACATATCCAGGTGGGTTTTGAAGACCTCCAGAGAAGAGACTTCACAACGTCTCTGGGGAGCCTTTTCCAGTGGGCCACCACTCTCACAGTAAAATAGTTTTTTCTTATGTGATAATACCTGTTTCATTGGTAGAATTCTGTCTTCTTTGGGGCTTTAGTAGACTTTAACTCACTTTGTCAAAACAGAACTTTGAGGTCACCATCATGACTAGACAAACAGTTTTCATTAACAAATAAAAATATTTATTGCCATATATCCAGATAAACTCTATGTGTAGAATTTAAAATCCACTACTTCATAGTTTATTTATTTTTAAACATTGTTCCATAGTGAACAGTGATTTTGTGTGTTATAGCCTCTCATAGCCTTTGTAAATGGTGGCTTTTTGTATTGTTATGAAAAACAAGTTTTTTTGAATGCTGCTGGCAATTTGTTCATATGATAAATGAGATGATGTAGAAAGCCAAAAGAATATTGTATTCCTATCATACTGTATTTTAAGGACTTCGGTTTGATTTTAGAAAGCTAGCTTTGACACATAACTGTTTTATGTCCAATGTTATTATTTGAAGAATAATTCCTCTGATTATAAATTTATTTTTTATTTGATGCAATTGTTAAAAACAAGAATCCTTTAAATTTATCACATGTATTTCGGTAATCTCATTATTAGACAGGGTCCAGAAAGATATTAAGTAAATGCTGTTAAAAATATTTGCTTCATTTACCTCAGAGTATTTTTACTGTTCTGTTTATTCTTTCTCTAACATCACTAACATCAAACAGAAATGAAACAATATAGGTATTGCCTAGTCTTTTTAGAGACTCATATATATCTTAAAAATATATTTGCATTCTGTGTTAACTTTATTATTTTGATATTTTAATAATTTCCATAAGTGAATTACTATTAACATCACATATTAAAAATCCATTATGAATAATTACAATCAAGGGCAAATATGTTTCCTTTGCAGAGACAACAAAAATGAAAGGAATTACACACAAGAATTTAATACAGTACAAAATAACATATAAAGACAAGTAATTAAAAATTAAGAGCAAAGTCAGGCTTAATACAGAATCAGATTTTTCTTTCTCAGTTTAACTCAATGTTTTATAATAGATGTGTTTTCTTTAAAAAATATTTTTATATTTAGTAAATTTAAGTAAATTTTTCTTTAGGGAAAGGGTCAAAGTATTTCTATCATCACAAAAAATGTAAAATTCTGTCTTCTGATACAATCATGCCAGAGAATAGCTGAAACTATAGTATCAGCATCACTAACTGGAACACCAGCTGATTTAATTGGTTTCCACTGTGTGTATTTCCTCTACTATATTTTTAATTAACAGTCAATTTAATTTGAGAATAATCTTGGATTTAGTCATTGGGGAACTAAATTAACCTCATAAAAGAGAACTACAGCTCAATATCACTCCTTAAAATCTAGCTGTGACAGATAGCATACACATAAATATAATTTCTTTTTAAGGATAAGCCAAAATTTAGACTTCTGAGAAAAGTTGAGATTTGCTTGATTTTACTGTACCATTTTAAAGTGTTCCTGTTCTACTGAGAAATAAAGGGAGTGAAACAGTTACATGGTTATCTATTTCTCCTCAGTATAGTCAATTCATGAAAAAAGAAGGTAAATGGCTTAGTAAGTCATCCTTTCTCATGTGTTGGTTTGAGAATTTGCATTTTATTCTTTACTTTGTTAGTCCTTTCACGTGGTTATGTATACAGCTCTTCAAAGGTGCACTATAAAATCTCTGTTGGAATGATGAATATAGTGTCTTTCTTTAAATAGGGATGTCTGAAATATTTTTAAATATTTTTTTCCTAGTATTTCAGGCAAGTCTAAAGTTTTTAACCACATCAGAACATGCTTGTGTCCCAGTTGATACAATCTTGGCACCAGTTATTAGGTGGCATTGCAAGACTTGAAAGGTCCGCAGCACTGGCTGAGGGATCGGGGATTATTCTGCTTGAAGAAGAGACAGCTGTAGAGGCAAATGTAACAGCAGCAGCCCCACAGTGCCTGCAGAGAGGTCAGCAAGGAGATGGACCCAAGATCATCACAGCTGTGTGTGGTGAGAGGATAAGAGACAAAGGATGCATGTTGGGAAAAGAGAGATCAATGCTGGGTACAGTGAAAACTTCCAACCAGACAGTGAAGCAGTGGAGCATACTGCCTCAAAAGATTATAAACCAATGGCAGTTTTCAAGATATGATTGAACATAGCGTGAGCACATCTAAGCAACCTGCTCTGTTTTCAGAGCTACCCTTGGAGCAAGCTGTGACTAGAAACTTCAGAAGATCCTTTCCCACCTGAATTATCCTATGGTCTATATCCAACACATGGGTCAGAGGCCTATTGAGAACAGTAAAGAAGACAAGCAAATCTCTGAAAATATAAGAAGTTATATTTAAATGAATCTATCTCTTAAAGTATAATCTATTTGTTTTAGAATCTCCCTGTAAAATTTTCTAGTCCTTTCTTGCAACTATATAGCTAAAGCTATTCACAGAGAAATAATGAAATAAGCATATATCAACTTGGTGAAATAACAAATATATCTTTGAAGGATGGACATTTGCACAAATGCAGTGACAAAAGGTTGTTTACCATATGACTACCAACCTTTAGACAATTTTTGTGCTTGATATGGTTCTTGCTTAACCATTTTTCTTTAAAAGAATCTACTAATTTAACTATCTCATTTTTTATTTATTTTTTTTTCCCAGGTTACTAATAGTCTGTGTCTGTTTAATGACAATTCTGATCTCTCACAGCTTCCTGGAAAAAAACCTGGCTTTAGGAGCTTTGTTCTTTCTGTTGAGTTGGGTTTTTGTTTGTTTGGTTAGGTTTATTCTTTTTCTTTTAATGAAAACAAATTAAATTACATGACTCAAGTTTTAAATTATGTACAATTGACATGCTGTAGTTAAGGAAACATAGAATTATCTTGTTCAATGTTTTTAAATGGTGCTGTGAATCTGCAAATAATCATTGTTTAGAATTTGCATGTGTCCTACATTTACAAAATTACAGAGAAATTTTATTGTAACAAAATTGTACCGTTTGCTCTTTTCCATTATCACACTAATGTACATAGTCTATTCATTCCATTTTTTTCTTTCAATAACGCGATATTTGGAGACAGAAATTTACTTTTATATACACTTAATTTTTATTGAAAAGCTCTGTAAAAAGAGGCAGATGTTATTTCCCTCTCAGCTAACGGTATGTGTAAATTATGACAGCAAATACTCCCTTTAATCTAACACACTTGTCTCTTGCATGGAAAAAGCTATTAGATTTCCCACTTTCAGTCTCATGTTTATTTTGAAATGCTAAGAAATTATGAAATGCCTAACAAGAATTTACTTTGTTATTTCCATTAAGACAAGCCAAGTGTGAATGTTTGCAATACTGATGGCTGCTAGTACCAAACATCTACTTTAAAGCAGCTGATTTTTTTTTTTTTTTTAACTCAGGGACTTTTTTTTTAATTTATCATTATATACCATTCTATGATTGTATGATTCTATGATATACGTGGTTTCAAAATTAAATTCAGGCATATTAAAATATTTACTAATATTGCTGACTACTGCATGACAGTTTTGATATGTACTGAGTTTGCTCTAAACCCATTTCTTCCATTACAATGTGACAATTCCTAACTCTTTTCTTCTTTCTTTATTTATACTTAAATGTTGCACTTGGAGATAGGGAAAAAGTATTCTGTTTATTACATTCTTTATGGTCAACCCTCTGTATTTTCTGAACTTCCTGGGTGAGTAAAGCATAAGTTGTTTTTTAGCTTACTTTTTGTAAACCATGATAACTGACGATAGCTGTAAACATGAGAATTTCTGTATGGGATTATTATCTCTCAGTTTTGCTGACCCTTACATTTCTTAGAGTGGTGCAGGGATCTCCCCCTTTCTTCCCTGCGCTCCTGCAACTGAAAGAGTTGTCTTCAATAAGCTGCATTATAAAAGAGTATAGCCTGTTTTATCAATCCAACCCAAGAAGTGCACTTTGCATTAATTGTGGCAGCCAAATAAACCAAGCTAGAGTGCAGGTGGATTAGTTTGTTACATAAATAATGATGGCCATAGCTAGTCCACAATGTATTGTTTAGCACTGTAAAGGTATAACCTTCTGAAGACAGACTTGACTTGGAGATATATCCACTCTGGTCCATCCAAATAAACCTTAGCTTGTTGCTGTAGCCATGGTCCTTGTGGCTGAGGATATTGAAACCTTTTCATTAGGTGTTTCTGTGGCATGTGGGATGTATTTTTGATCAGAGAATTAATCCTGACATATCAGCCTAACTAGACAGGTGGATGAGATAATTTGGCCTTCTCTGTATGCTAGCATGTTTTCGAAGAAACAATGGGGAACTGAAGGCATGTGACCACACATCACAATGTTTTGTTGCATTTTCTACTACACATCTTTCTGAACTGTCTCTCAACTATTTATGTTCTTCTAACTTCTAAGGGCTTCTAGCATTCTTAGTTATGGAGTCATCTAGACAGTCAGAGGGGACTATGGATAATGTTGTAAATGTTTTCCCAAGGTTATCTCAGTCTCCACTTTTAGCATGCACTGTGGTTACAATAATGTGAACAATTAAGAAGCTTGGTTTTAATCCTACAAATAATATATCATCTGTAAACATTTAATGTGTATACTTAAATTTTTTTTTAAAAAGCTTTTTAAAGATTGAAACATTCAAATTCAGTTTTTGAAGTATGATGGAAATGGGATACTGAGATCCAAGTTCATCCTAGTTATTTTTCTTTGCTAATGTACAGTCTGTTTTCATTTTCATTATAAAAAGTGCAGAAGTTTCTATAAGTACCACAAGAAGTACACTTCATCTTGATATTAGTTCTTGCCACATGTCTCCTCTGACAAAATATTTTGAGAATTGTGGTCTGCAAGTTTTTAATAAAGAGACCCATAGTTTATTCCGTGGTAGAAAAAAATACCACAGTCACATGAATTACTGCTTCCTCCCACAGACAAAATTAGAATTTCCTTCTTAAAAAAAAATATCTGAAGGAACTCTTTTCTTGCTCAAAGGGCCTGTGCAAAATCTCTTTTTTTCTCTGTACCTATTACACATATATTAGATATGGGAATATTTTGAAGATACAACAGAATTTATCCTTCTCTCAACATGAAAAAGAAATGTTTTACAAAGTACATTAAGAATAGTTCACAAAATGAAAGAATGGGGTGTTAAAAATTGATGGCATATATACACTGTAATGTTGAAAGTTACTTTTTAGGAATTTTTAAAATAAAAGATTAAATGTTAGGGAGAGAGAAAGGGAAAATTTTCCCCATCAGACAGCTGAGAACAGAAATGATAGGGTTTCCAGATGAACATCCTTCCCTAGTTATCTTCTCCATTGCAGAAGGTCATCCTCTATAATGTTTTTTTCACATAGTAACTCTGTAATTGTCATCAGGATCTGTTCAAACTCTCTATGATGTTTCTCCTGATGTGCTAGTCCTAGCTGGACCATATGTTGAACATGGGAATATGTTACCTGCGCCTTGTTATTAAGTTTTATTCATATATATTACTTAGTCCTTTAATGTTAACTAAAAGCTATTACCAAAAACTAGGGAAAGGGTAGAAATGCTGGCAAACAACATTAAGGAGAATTATCGGAGCACTATACACACAAAGTTATTTTCCTCAAGAAAATTCTTCAGCAGTATAGGATGTACTATGAATCAAACTTTTTTTTTTTTTTAAATAGAAATGAGTATTTCCTGTAAAAATATGTTGGATGTAAACATTTGGTGAAAAATGCAGATGCTGCTGAGATAATTTTAATTTGAAATTTAAACTGCTAAATCTCAATTTGAAAAAATGAGTCGTTGTTTCTTGCAAGTGGTTTTTAACACTGTGTTCAGCACCAAATAGATAGGAAAGGAAACAGGAATTTGTGGCTGCAAAAATACTATGAAACAGAATATATAACTGTAGTTGGATGAGATGATTTTTTTTAATAATAGCAAAACCCAAATCTCTTTAAGACAAAAAAATCTCTAAATCTATATCTATATGTCTTAAACGTGCATACATTTATGATAGGTAAAATTTGAGGTTATCCTGTTTTTTTTTGCAAAGAAAGTAGTCAAACAAAAATAAAAAGTAATCTTATTAGTTTATTTTTTTTTTTAATTACTTTTCTGTATTTTTGTTAGAAAATATCAAGTCAATGACATTACATTTTATTTATGGGATGCTATCTGGCAAAAAGAAATAAGTTTAGATATCAGTGTTTACCTCAGAAATTAGTGACTTCCTAACACAATCAAATTCATGTGTCTACTGTATATATTATATAGAAGAGCTTTTAGGGGAAGTAATACCTTGTATTATAACAATTTATATTTATGCAAGGCCAGCAGGCCTGCTTACAAATATTGGTTTTTTTACCTCTTCTAAAAGAGAATTCTTCATAATAAATATATAATTCCTTTCTTTAGTAATATGAACTAGAAGACTTGAATCCCCAGAGACGAAATGTGACCAAATGATAAATCTGTTGAAACATTTTTCAGTGCTCTCAACTCATTTACTGTACATGATTGCCTGCATGGAGATGTCCTGTAAAACATGTAAAAACAATTTTATCAATTCCAAGGCCACTGGAAAAAAAAGAAGCTTGCTACTCAAAAAGACAAGTTATTTGGTCTTCATCTAAACCTGGTCTAAGAATGGGTTATTCTTAGACGGTGAAACTTAGAATCATCAATAGATGTTACAAGAAAAAAAATGTTCCTCTATGTCCCTTAAGATTGACTCTTTGACAGTACCCTTAAAAAGTTCTTTTAAAGAAGTATTTATCAACAGATATACTAAATAATAAAATTGTTTACTATCTTATGACTTCCTTTTTCCTTGAGAGTAGAAAAATTAAATCATACTCAAGCTGCCTGTGAATCAAATAATTCATTATTTTCAGATAAATCCCATTGTAACAAATGTTCAACAGTTTCTCCAAGGGAAAGAGGCTTTTGCTACTCGTTTCCCTTTCAGAAATTTTCAGACTCTCCAATTTAAGTTAAATTTGACAAAGTGTAAGTGTAGGAAAGAGACTTTATAAAGTTTCTGTAAGTTCTTTGAAACTGGCAGCTGCATAAGTATTAGTACAGTTTGTTTGAGGGAAAGCTTTTTTACAGCAGTTTTCCTCTTGATTCATTGTATTATGCTAGTTAAATGTGGGGGTTTTTTGTCTAGAGTTCTTTTAAACTCTTTCAAATATAGCAATTTATTTTAAAAAATTGTTATGACTTTAAACCAAGCTCTGTTATTAAAAAGCCACAATTATATTCAAAGTTCATAGTAGAATGTTGATAGGATAGTCAGTGTGAAACATCAGAGAAAGTGACTGAAGTGGAAAATTGAATGACTACTTGGATACAAATAATTCCCAGGTTTTGTTATAGATGAAACTTTAAAATATTAAGGTGATTTACACATTTATTTACCTTTATTTGCTGATACCTGACATCTAAAAATAACTCAGATTTGCACTTTTATTCAGAAAATATCAATGTTTGTCAGGTTTTTTTATGAAAGCTGTGGTCTTTGTTATTTATACAAAATCTTTCTACATTTTATGAAAACTTTTGTCTTTTATTTATTTTATCTTGTTAGAAGTCATGATACTTTCAGATATTTTTGTCTTCCAAATGTTTTAAGGCTTTGGCATGTGATACATATTAAAGACTGGTTTTGCCTCTTCAAAGATCTACTTGAAGGAATCTCATGGGCTACAGTTCAAGAAAGTACAGTGCTCAGGAAACCTGATTAATCTTCAAGTGCCTCTTCCTCCAAGCTAAAGATCGGTGTACCCTTATTAATAAAAAATCTGGTAAAATAAGTAAGAAACCTGCATGGATCAACAGAGAGCTTCTGCAAGAACTCAGACGGAAGTCTATGATCTGTGGAAAAACGGATTAGTTCCTTGGAAGAGTATAAGAATATCATCAAAGTATGCAGGGACCAAACAAGTAAGGCTAAAGCCCTCTTGGAAATTAATCTGGCACACGATGTAAAGAAGAACAAAGAAGGCTTCTACAAATACATTCACAGCAAATGGAAGACTAGGGACAATGTGAGCCTGCTGCCAAATAACTTGGTGATGGAGGATACAGAGAAGGTGGAGCTACTGAATGCCTTTGCTTCAGTGTTTATTCATAAGGTCAATCCTTAGGACCATCAGTCCCTCGAACAAGGAGAATCTTCCCACGATTGAGGAGGATTGAGCAAGGGATCTCCTAGACAATCTGGATGTCCACAAATCCATGTGTCCTGAAGGGATGTATGCAGAAGTGCTGAGGGAACTGGCTGATGTTATAGCTAAGTTGCTCTCCATCATTATTGAAAGATTGTGGGGCACAGATGAGGTCCCTGAGGATTGGAGGAAGGCCAATATCACTCCAATCTTTAAAAAGAGCAAGAGCAAGAAAGAAGACCCTGGAAAATACAGACCAGTAAGCTTCATCTCCATTCCTGGACAGATGATGGAACAGCTCATCCTTGTTGGCATCTCTGCACACATGAAGGAAAATCTGGTCATCTAGAGGAGGGAAATCTTTCTTGACCAATCTGGTAGCCTTCTATAATGGTATGACTGACTAGATAGGTGAGGGGAGAGCAGGGAATGTTGTGATACATAAGGGAATGAACAGTGGATGAGAGGCCAGTAAGGTGGATTGAGAGCTGGCTGAATGACAGAGCTCAGAGGGTAGTGATAAACAGCTCTAAATCTAACTGGAGACTTGTGGCCAGTAGAGTTCCACAGGGATCAGTTCTGGGGCCAGTCTTTTTCAACATCTTCATCAATGACTTGGATGAGGGGATAAAGTGTACCCTCAGCAAGGTCGCTGATGATACCAAACTGAGAGGACTAGCTGATTCCCCAGAAGGCTGTGTTGCCATTCAGCAGGATCTCGACCGGCTGGGTAGTTGAGCAGAGAGGAACTTTGTGAAGTTCAACAAGGGCAAGTGCAGAGTCCTGCACCCAGACAGGAACAACCTCATGCACCAGTACAGGCTAGGGATTGGCCTGTTGGAGATCAGCTCTGCAGAGAGTGACCTGGGAGTCCTGATTGATAATAATCTAAACATGAGCTAGCAATGTGGCCTCATGGCCAGGAAGTCCAATGCCATCCTGGGATGCATCAAGAAGAATGTGACCAGCAGATTGAATGTGTCCAGCTTCCCCTCTCCTCTGCTCTGGTGAGGCCTCATCTGGAGCCCTATGTCTAGTTCTGGGCTCCTCAGCTCAAGAGAAATAGGCAAGTTATGGAGACAGAGAGACAATCAGGGTCAAGACCGTCTCTTTTACAAGAAGAGTTTGTGAGATTTGGGGCTGTTCAGCCTGAAGAAAGCTGAGAGAAGACCTTATGAACACTTATAAATACTGAAAGGTCTGGGGTGAAGAGGATGTGATGAGTGTTTTTTCTGTGGTGCCCAGTGATGGGACAATGGGTAACAGACAGAAGATGGAACACAGCTATTTCAACTTGAAATTTCTTACCTGTGAGGGTGAGGGAGCACTGGCACAGGCTGCCCAGAGAGGTTGTAGAGTCTCCTTCTCTGTAGGTTTTCAAAACCCACCTGGATGCATTCCTGTTCCACTTGGTTTAGGTGAACCTCCTTTAGCAACGGAATTGGAGTAGATGATCTCTAAAGGTCCTTTCCAACCCTTACCATTCTATGATTCTGTAATTTTATCATTTTCTGACTGATCAGCATTCTCTTACACATCAAGCCTGTGTAAAAATGATAACAAATACACTTTAAACCTTTGTATAAAAACCTACACTAGCATTTTTGAGATACTGTATTTTCTATGAATCTTTACAGTAAAGGTTTGAACGTCAATTCAGAAATCTAGAAAGTATGTAGAAGTTAATTTATTCTGTATTTAATTTAGTAGCACTGATCTGTGAATTATCATAAACTAACCAGCAAAAAGCAGAATTTGAGAATGTCTTAATGCTTTGAATGTGCCAGTCTAGAGATTAGCATTTCATCTGTTGAAATTAAAAATAACACGTATGCCAATATATTGTCATTTACTCTTGTTATTTTAGAAGTACACTAGGAACAACAATGTGTTTTTATAATGACAAAAAAATACAGTATTGCACACAGCTGCTGTTTTACTGACAAATGATCAATGTGGAGCTATGTAGCAGGGTCAAAGAAGTTATTTGAAGGTGATAATACAAACACCTAATAAATCACGTTAGAAAGAACAGAATGACTTTCAGGTTAAAGTGCACTCAGAACATTGCACTGAAAGATTTGTCTCTTTTGGTTTTAAGCATTTGAAAATTTTAAGACCAAGCAAAACAAAAAAGCAAGAATACAAAGCAACATGTGGAGCACAATTCAGGTGGCATGCTTTAGAAAATATCAAAGACAACATATTGGCAGAATACGTTTCAGTTTCCTCATTATAAGTATGGTTGATGTTCAAAGCAGACTTGGATCATCATTTCTTAAGAAAATAAACTATATTGTATGTAAAATTATATTTTATTTCAACAGCTAACTGCTTCTGAATATTCCTGAACACTGAGATTTATATTACATTTGTATTCTGAATAAGAAATAATACTCATTTAGAAGGTACAGTTAGTCCTTTATGAAAGTGTTGTTGCTTATCTCAGGATCTCTAAATTGGATCAATTTTTTGACACAGAAATCACCTGATAATCTAAGTGAGTCAGGCCAGATTATGAACAACACCTATGCACTAATGTTTGGATCAAGACCTACTCGCTTATTAGATGATAATAAATTAAAATTTTCTTGTCCAAGGCAAATTGCTATCTGTCTAACTTTAAGAAAAGCATTCAGCTGTGTAAAAACACTTCAGACTGATCACTTCAAATATATATTGTTCTTGGTGTAAGGGAAGAAGTACAAGGACATTTATATGATTTTTATGCATAGTGGTCCAGGAGAATTTAGTCTTCATGAACATAAAGAATGATAATTGTTAAGCAGCTCCAGGCAAGATTTCATAAATTTTCTCCAATGCAAGACAAAAAAAAAAAGTCATTAATGATCTCAATGAAAATTAATTAATCTGTTTTATGACATTGAAATTTCAGAATGTGTATAAATGTTGAAATTTGATCAAATAATGAGCTGATAAAACAGAATTTTAACTGAAGTATTTTTTTTCTTTTTTTTTTTTTCAAAATCAAATAATGAGAATGGGAACAATAAGAAAGGTACATTGTTATCTCTGTGTGATAATTTTTGTATTCATATATGTGGCTAATCCTGATTTGTAGTGACATCAACAAGGTAGAAATAAAAAGAAATTCAATATTTTACAAACAATGGAAAGAGTAGTAGATATGAAGATTCTGATTGCAGCACCACTAACATCATAGCAATGTGAACAGAGAAGAACTCCATAGAATACATAAGGGTTTCTCTGGTTAACCTTTGCAAGTAACTTTTTAACTGATGAGTGAATGGATATTATCAGAAAAATGATACTTCAAATAGCAAATAAGGATATAAAGTCAACTGAATAAGGACCATCAGAGAAGAAATAAACAGGGGAACAGGGGATGTGAGTGTGGTATTTTGCTGGGAAGAGGTATGGGGTTGTTAGGTTGAAGAACCTGTGATGTTAAAAAGGAGAAAAAAAAGGTAATATAATTTGAAGCAAACCATATGAACAGGGCTGCTTTAGGCTCTTCTCAAGCAGCCTTGCACATGATTGCTGCTAGTTAGAGCAGAACATGAAATCTGTTGTTGATCCAATAATACATATGTCTTATATTTCTTTGCAGTTAGAGAGACTCAGTGTGTTAAAATGAGGAAATACCCAGAGAGAACATACTGGACATCCTGACACTCCAACCGTCTACAGAACCAACATAGCTCTAGAGGACGAGTCAACCTGACAGTGTTTATAGTAGCTTTACAGTACTGAAGAAAAATAACTACAGTCATTTTAAGTTGTGAAGACAGAATTCAGAACTCTGAAATTAATCTGAATGTTTCATTGCTTTGAAGAACATTTATTATCTACAAAGTTCTTGTCCAAATATCTAGTCTATACTCATCCAAATGTCAACCATAACCAAACTTGGTGCTTGACTTGAGTCTGAAACTATAGAGTAGAAATAGAACTGAGCTCCTATAAATGCTGGACACATTTTTCACTGGATATCTCTAAGTATATAAGCTAGTAATTTTAACATGTGCTTATCTATCTGTATTAAAGAAATGATAATATGTCTGACAGCATTGTTCTGTTCTTGTCTTAGAGAGTCAATCAATGTAGAAAAACATGATCCCACATCTCTCAGAACACAATCAGGTCCTGATTTAAATAAAGTAAAACAAAATTGTGCTGCATAAACACAAGGAAGGATACAAAATAAAATGAAAACATAGCTGGAGGGATGCTGGTTTTAATCAGGTAAGGAAAATTGATTGTTAGAAAAACTGGAGAAGAACATAGGAGAAAATAGTTAGAGCTGACAAATTAATCCAGTTCAAAAGCTTCTCCTTCTCTTCTCTTCTCTTCTCTTCTCTTCTCTTCTCTTCTCTTCTCTTCTCTTCTCTTCTCTTCTCTTTTCTTCTCTCTTAGCTTTTAATGTAGCAGAAAGAAACCCAGAAATAGACTAACCATGAATTAAACCACAGAAAATGAATGTGAGGAAGCCATCAATTCTCTGGCTATTGAGATCGTATTCAGCTCTAACCATAACCATAACCATTATAACCATTATTTTTGGTAGTGGAGGTGTTACAAGGGTGACTTCTTTAAACAAAGTGATGCCAGAAGTTTCCCCTGTAGCTGATAGGGCTAATGTCAGTCATTTCTAAGATGGACCTCGAAGCCGACCCAGGCCTGGCTGATTAGTGATGGAGGTAACACCTCTGTGAATAACATATTTGAGAAGGAGAAGAAGTTGCTGCACAGTTACTAAACTGCAACAGCAGAAGGAAGGGAGAATGTGACAACAACATCTCTGACATCAAGGTCAGTGGAGAAGGAGGGGGAAAAAATACTCAAGCACTGAAAGAGAGATTCCCCAATGACCTGTGGTGAAGACCATGGTGCAACAGGTTGTCCTCCTGCAGTCCATGGAGGTCCACAGTGAGACTTACTTGCAGCCTGTGGAGGACCTCAGGCTGGAATGGGTGGATGCCTGAAGGAGGCTGTGACTGTCGGAAACCTGTGTTGGAGCAAGTTCCTGGCAGGACCTGAAAGTCTGTGAAGAGAGA
>WBNH01006657.1:0-23460 GCA_013401255.1 Urocolius indicus | reverse complement strand
AAATCAAATAATGAGAATGGGAACAATAAGAAAGGTACATTGTTATCTCTGTGTGATAATTTTTGTATTCATATATGTGGCTAATCCTGATTTGTAGTGACATCAACAAGGTAGAAATAAAAAGAAATTCAATATTTTACAAACAATGGAAAGAGTAGTAGATATGAAGATTCTGATTGCAGCACCACTAACATCATAGCAATGTGAACAGAGAAGAACTCCATAGAATACATAAGGGTTTCTCTGGTTAACCTTTGCAAGTAACTTTTTAACTGATGAGTGAATGGATATTATCAGAAAAATGATACTTCAAATAGCAAATAAGGATATAAAGTCAACTGAATAAGGACCATCAGAGAAGAAATAAACAGGGGAACAGGGGATGTGAGTGTGGTATTTTGCTGGGAAGAGGTATGGGGTTGTTAGGTTGAAGAACCTGTGATGTTAAAAAGGAGAAAAAAAAGGTAATATAATTTGAAGCAAACCATATGAACAGGGCTGCTTTAGGCTCTTCTCAAGCAGCCTTGCACATGATTGCTGCTAGTTAGAGCAGAACATGAAATCTGTTGTTGATCCAATAATACATATGTCTTATATTTCTTTGCAGTTAGAGAGACTCAGTGTGTTAAAATGAGGAAATACCCAGAGAGAACATACTGGACATCCTGACACTCCAACCGTCTACAGAACCAACATAGCTCTAGAGGACGAGTCAACCTGACAGTGTTTATAGTAGCTTTACAGTACTGAAGAAAAATAACTACAGTCATTTTAAGTTGTGAAGACAGAATTCAGAACTCTGAAATTAATCTGAATGTTTCATTGCTTTGAAGAACATTTATTATCTACAAAGTTCTTGTCCAAATATCTAGTCTATACTCATCCAAATGTCAACCATAACCAAACTTGGTGCTTGACTTGAGTCTGAAACTATAGAGTAGAAATAGAACTGAGCTCCTATAAATGCTGGACACATTTTTCACTGGATATCTCTAAGTATATAAGCTAGTAATTTTAACATGTGCTTATCTATCTGTATTAAAGAAATGATAATATGTCTGACAGCATTGTTCTGTTCTTGGTTAGAGAGTCAATCAATGTAGAAAAACATGATCCCACATCTCTCAGAACACAATCAGGTCCTGATTTAAATAAAGTAAAACAAAATTGTGCTGCATAAACACAAGGAAGGATACAAAATAAAATGAAAACATAGCTGGAGGGATGCTGGTTTTAATCAGGTAAGGAAAATTGATTGTTAGAAAAACTGGAGAAGAACATAGGAGAAAATAGTTAGAGCTGACAAATTAATCCAGTTCAAAAGNAGGCTGGAATGGGTGGATGCCTGAAGGAGGCTGTGACTGTCGGAAACCTGTGTTGGAGCAAGTTCCTGGCAGGACCTGAAAGTCTGTGAAGAGAGAAGAGCCCACACCAGAGAGTAGGTTTGCTGTCTGGACTTGTGATCCTATGGAGAATTCATATTGAAGTAGTCTGTACCTGAAGGACTGGGCAAGTACAGAGCCCTGCACCTCAGGAGATTTGTGAGTTGAGATAAGGACAGGGAGATCACTCAGCAATTAGCATCACAGACAAAACAAACTCAACTTGAGGAGAAAAGGTTTGACTTATTAATGGACAATCAAAAAAGAGCAAGGAAAATGAGAAATAAAACCAAATCTTAAAACACCTTGCCTCACTCCTCCCTCTTCCCAGGACTCTCCTTCCTTTCCCCTCAGCAGGGCAGGGGATGGGGGTTGAGAGTTACAGTCAGTTCATTACAGATTGACCTTGCCCCTGCTTCTTCTCAGGAGGAGGCCTCCTCACACTTCCCACTGCTACAGGGTGGGGTCCCTCCCTATGGGAGACAGTCCCTTACAATCTTCTCCAACTTGAGTCCTTCCCATGGACTACTGTTCTTTACAAACTGCTCCAGCATAGGGCCTCCCACAGGGGCAGCTCCTCACATCCTGCCCCAGCATGGGTCACCCACCAGGAAAACAGTCCTTCAGGTACCGATTGCTCCAATGAGGGTCCCTTACAGGATCACAAGTCCTGACAGTAAACCTGATCTCTGGTATGGGCTCCTTCTCATGGACTCTCAGGTCCTGCCAAGAGCTTGCTCCACGGTCACTTACCTTCTTGGTCTGAAATATTTCCTTCTTATGGTATTTCTTCATCTTTCAGTGTAAGGATTTACCCTGTAACTAGGTTTCATCTCTTGCTTGAATATGTACAAATTCTACAACTGCCGTCATACAATTGCAGAATCAGTCAGACTAGGAAGTACCATCTAGTCCATCCTCCTATTCAAAATATGTCCACTTCAAAATTCAGACCAGATTTTCCTTCTGTCTCCTATAAGCATGATGTTTTGGGTCCATTGGATGATTTCTGAATTACTAGCACATGAAAATTCCTGTTTTAACTCTTTCCATCATGGCACTTATGTCCTTATCTCATATTTCGCCTCATCCTCACAATTATAAGAATTTTCAATTATTTTGCATACAGTACCACTATGAGTATAAAATTTACACCAAAGATTTCTCCTTATGTCTCTCCTCCAAACCACCTGCCACTTCATATTTATTAAAAAAAGTCAAGAGGACAGTTAAACTACAAAAGTCACAATGGACTTCTATAAGCCACAATAGACTAAACAGTTGAAAGTAGGAAAGCGAATCAGCAATAAACAAGTGATCTCACAGTATCATTATTCAGTTTCAGGCTGCCTTTTTCCTTTATCAATAGAAGAGATTTTGCACTGCACAGTCATATTGTCATATTAACCATAAAAACATGACCCCCAAATTCAAGAGTGACTCCAGAATTTTAAGTTAAATTGCTTGCAAATATTATTTTCATGTTCCTTTCAAAAACATAGACTATTTAAACATTTATATTGTCATGTTTGTATTGGTTCCACTGTCTCATGCCTGCAGTAAAGAATATTGGTTTCCTTAGAGATAGCCTTTTTCACACAGACATCCTACTCACTCTGCTCACTCTTCAAATTCATTGCTCTGGAATGTTTCTGGCGATGGTTGCTGTGCTTCTTTAGATGTAGATTTGGGAGGCAGTGCTTTCTTGCAAAGAATTATGGTATTGGACCTTTTAGCATTGTCCCAGAAGACAGCAGCTAAAATAAAAACACATCAGTTAGTTTTATCTAGACTCTAGTCCTGATTCAGAGCCAGACTTGCTATAGAACACATCTATGCCATCCTGAGTCAGACTTCTGGAGATGTCTGCTCTGAATCAAACTGGAACAGGTAAATATATTGAAAGTGCATTGTCAGGGAAAAACAGTATTCCTTACAAGCCATACTGTAGTGATTTTGGCCTGGGCCAGGTTTTTCAGTAGCGGGGGGCTAAAGGAGTGGCTTCTTTAAACAAAGAGAGTTGCCAGAAGCTTCCCCTGTAGCTGACAGGATTAGGGCCAGTCAGTTTTAAGCTGGAACCTGCACTTGATCCAGGCTTGGCCAATTAGTGATGGAGGTGATGCCTCTGTGAATAACATATTTGAGAAGAAGTTGTTGTGCAATTGCAGAACTGCAGCAGCAACAGGGAGAGAGAATGTGAAAACATCTCCATAGACACCACGGTCAGTGGAGAAGGAGGGGGAGGAGGGTGCCTAGGTACTAAGAAGGCTCCCCTGTTCTATGTGGTGAGGACCATGGTGAAGCAAGTTGTTCCCCTACAGTCCATGAAGGACCACTGGGAAGCAGAGATCCACTCGCAGCCCGTGGGGGAGGTGCTCACGCCGGAGCGGGTGGATGCCTGAGGGAGGCCGTGACTCCATAAGAAGTTCATCCCGGAGCAAGTTCCTGGCAAGACCTGGGAGTCCATCGGGGAGGTGCCCACGCCAGAGCAGGTTTGGTGGCAGGACTTGTGATCCTGTGAGGTGATCCAGGCTGGAGTAGTCTCTGTCTCCAAGGGCTTTTACTCCCGGTGGATGACCCACACTGGGCAGTGTGTGAGGAGTTGCCCTGTGGGAGGGCCCATGCTGGAGCAGNTCTCCCTGCTTTTATTGTTTCTTTAATAAATCAAACCTTTTTCTCCCTAAGTTGAGTCTGTTTTGCCCGTGACGCTAATTGCCGAGTTTGATCTCTCCGTCCTTATCTCAACTCTCAAGCAGTTTGTTATATTCCTCTCTCTCTCTCCTGTCCAGCTTAGGAGGGGGAGTAATATTATGACTGGGTGGATATTGGCCTAAACCACCACACACACACATATTAGTATTACAGCCTACCTCAGTATCTCTGAATGCATGTTTCAGCATGAGCAACAAAGGGACTTGCAAATTATCTAGACTGACAAAAGTTAAAGCCAAGAGGACATCCTGTCCATCCATCAAGGAAGTTCAGTGGCTCTTTAGTATGTTATGAATATAAAAGGAGATAAGACTGTCAGATTTGTAAAATGCAAGTTCATCTATTCCATTACTAGAACTTCAGAAACAATGGCTAGATGCTTGTGAGAGAAGGAAACTGGAACCTCTCCTAGCTCCCTGCTTTGAAAGTACCCAAATATGAGTGAAGCAAATAGTGCACCAAAACCAAAAAAGACACCTACTTTGAGATCCCATTGCTGTCTTATAGGCTTTTTTTTTCTCATTCTCCAAGAATGTGGCTAGACTTTACACTTTGAAAGTAAGTCTATGTAACTTGATACTTTCATAACTTCTCTGTCCTGTGAAAATAATCATATCTTCTTTCTTATGAAGTCTCAACTCCCGTAGTTAAAGTTAGACAGCCAAGGAAAAGCACAGCTCAGAGACTATCAAGAGAAAACCAGCATGAACAAAAAGACTGCTGTAATAAAAGAGAATAAAGCAAAGTTTTTATACTCTTACCCACAGAGAAGTAAGCATTCCTTAGCAACCATAGGTTGCCAGCCAGCAACAATATGGGTAAACTATAAGATCCAGTGGAAATCTGTAAACCAGGTAGAAAACTGACTGGACTTGGGCTTGGGCTTAAAGGATAGTGGACAATGGTTCAAAGTGTAGTTGGTGATCAGCCATTTGCGGTGTCCCTGAAGTTAATGGAATAAATCTATGCAGTAGTACAGCCTGGATGTCAGCGGCACAGAAAGCTGTTCTGTAGAAACGTACAATGCCAGTCAATCATTTGAACAGAAGTATAGATGTGTCTATGTAGCAAAAACCGATTGCATACTGGGCTATATTAGCAAGAACATAAACAATACACATTGAAGAACATCAGTTGACTTTGTTACCCAAAATTTTTGAGTAGTGAAAGCCATGTGAATAGCAGAGATCAGATCTTAAGTAACATAGATTGATGATGATGGTGGCAACCTGTAACTGTAAGATTAAAGTTCTTTCACGGCCTTTAACCACAAGTTTGGACTTCAGACTTTAAACTTGTAACAGATTGTAACAGCTACAAATAGATGGAAGATACTGTTTTATGTTAAATCTGAAAGAAGACTGTTTAGACAGCACAAGAAGGGAGGGAGGGAAGGAAGGAAGGAAGGAAGGAAGGAAGGAAGGAAGGAAGGAAGGAAGGAAGGAAGGAAGGAAGGAAGGAAGGAAGGAAGGAAAAAAAAAAAATTGAAATCTTCCCTAAAACACTTTGTAAGAGCTAAGCTATAATGATATAATTTTAATTTAGTCTCTGGTGATGCATCAGAATTCATAAAAGCAGGTTACAATTTGCCACATTGTTACTTTTGTGTAAACATTTACTGCTCCACTTGAGTTGCTGAAAGCATATTACAGGACAAATTACTTCTGTGTCATGATTGTTTTTTCCCTGATAACTTTTGATCCATGAAAAAGATGTTCAACCTTTATCAGGTGATCAAGAACACTTCTCTCAGATGATCCTGCTTTCAATTAAGAGTAATTTGAATATAATTTTCCTCCAAAGTGTAGCCTAACAGAGAATTTTTTGCTATTACAAGACCACATATCTGTGATAATTGTTTCATGGTCGAATGAGTACTGGCTGCCCTGTGGTAGTTGCAGCTTTATGACTACTGCTTGTTGCAATAGCCCGAGAAATCCAGAACCTCTCTACTAGACAAAAAATTGCACTTTGTTTCATGGCCCAGGGAGGATGCTACCATGAAGGCAACTGGCAGGAGAGAGAAGAATGAAAATAGCCCCAAGATTTAAAAGTATGCATAACCCAGCTCTAACATCAAAGTCCTCTTAGCAACAAATTCAGTAACTTTGACAACTGACTGTAATCCCTGCGTATTTGCTTTGAGGTTACGATGCTAAATCTTCAACAGTAGATTGCTTTTTTTTTTTTTTTTTAATTAAGACATGTTGAAGTAACTATATAAGACTATTATAAGTCTTACAAGCAATCTGCTCCTGTTGACTGTATCTTTGCAGACACATTCTACTTCCAATTTCAGCCAAGACATTACTTTTCTGGGTTGCAGCAGACACTGTCTTCAATTCCTCATAGAAAGGCTCTTTCCATAATCTCTGAGGCTTGATCAATCTCTTCACTGTTTCTCACAGAAGTTTCTGTCACCACTTGATCTTCAAGTTCTAGCTCCTTGCTTTAAGTCTTCTTTCTCTTCTTCATTCAGCTTCTCACTGCAGTCTCTGAAACACTAGTCGTTCTGGCTCTGTCACTATTGCCATAAAGTAAAAATTGCAAACAAATCAGACATCGTCATTCAGAGGCACTCGCTGAGACCAAGATACCTTTACCCATTTGTACCTCTGAGATGTGGATTCACACCAGTGATATACCTACATTGGTTCCTCTCTGAGGAGCCTTTTCTAGAAAAAATCAGATTGTAATATTCTCTTTTGACATCCTGATTGTCAGAAATACTTTGCTTGAAATTGAAGGCCATGGTTAAACTCCAACTCAAGTTCTAGAAGTCCTAGGAAGGAAAGGGTAAAGTTCATGTAAAAGAAAGAACATAAAACCCAGTGACTGTTATGATGCCTGGCTGTAGTCTCAATGCATTGCTAAGAACAGACTGAACAGCTTTGTTTGGCAAGGTCTTAAATGCTTTGTTCAATAGCTTCTTTTGTACAATGCATTGTTTTACCTGCTGCTTCAGACTTTCTGAAAAACACAAAAAAGAAGGACAAAAGAAACTAAAAAGTATATTGAAGTACTGCCTAACATTATTTCCCCAGATGGAAACAGCCCAGAAGAGGAAATTTTACCTTCTTGACTTTCTCCTGCATGCTATGTAATTTTTCATTGACCGGCACTTTGAGGCAACAATTTATATTTATCTGTTTGAGAATACAAAGTGTGCAGGGACACTGAAGCCTCATTACTCTTACTGAGCACCTCTTTAAGACAATTCCAGTTTGTGACCCATGTGCAGATTTCTTTCCTTAGAAACAAAGAGTTACAGAGGTAGGTGAGTTCAGGTTTTTCTGAGTCACATATATAGATAAGATGTGAAATCAAGGCCTGGACTGGAATTTAGAAAGTCTCTAGCATATCTCCAGATATAATTGTTTCACGAGAACCCCATCTAATCCACTAGATTATATGTTTTACAAACTGTTTTTGTTAGAAAAGCAACACAATTATAGATTTTAAAACATGCATTTGAGTAAAACAGCTGAATCAAAATCATGTGCAAATTTTGAGCAATATCTTATTGTGAAAGAGGGAAGTAACGTTGATAGTAGATATTATCCCTTAGGTCATGTGATAAGCAGATATCTTAACTATAATTTGCAAGTAAAATTTCCTCGATAACAGCAGTATTCTGTTGTCATTCTGGGCTATGTACATTTAGTGATATATAAAAAAGTATAAAACACTGAAAATTTAAAGATAGTAAAGACTTGTCCATTGCTCTTCACTTCATGCAAATCAATTACATGCATAAACATAAGAAATGTACACAACAAAATTAAGAGCTGAGTTTAAGGCTTTGTTGGAAATACACATCATTAATGATAATGATAAGTTAGTTTCATTAGTGCTTTAATAATTTTTGCTTAGTTTTTCTAAACTTCCCAATGAGTGAGATGTCTAAAACTTAATGTAATATTCCAGATACAGCCTCATTAGAATGATCTTTCTTTTTTTTCTTCTGGAGCTGTTATCCTACCTTCCTTAAGATTTAATCTCATTTTGTTGTTTCTACTTGTATTTATGTTCTCTTTAAGCCCCTTTAGATTTCTCTCAATTAGTTTGGAAGAATCGACCAATTTAACACTATGTGGAGCTTTTTCCCCCAGTTCTGGCTGATTAACAAGTTTTCAGTAATTAAATCTAACAATGGTGGTTTTGTAGAATCCCAAAAGACTCTTTTTCTATACCTATTTTACAATTTATCTTTTCCATATTTCAGATAATTTCAATACATTTGTTGATAACTCAAATTAAAATTAATTTTATAAATCTGATTTGGTGAGATATAGTATCAAACATGTTACCAAATTCCAAATCTTGGTTTATTTCTGAACTGAGCTGAGGAAGAAGTTGACTTTTAACAAGTGTACCAAAAATAAACACAAAACTCAAGTACTTTAGCTATTTAATTAGAAATACATTTAGAATTTTTTTTGTATGTTCCTAGTATTTACTAGAGTAATGTCATGGGTTTGTGTGGAGCTGCTTGTTGCTTGGTAACAGAGCTGCAGTGCTGGTCCCAGGAAGCAGTTCCCCTGGTTCTGAGGTGGACCCACCTTCAGCCTGGCTGGGCCAATCTGGCACCTCTGCCATCATTATTTAAGAAGGAAAGTCTGAGTCAGAAGAGAAGGAACAGTGCAAGATGGAGATGACCATACAGACCCCAGAGTCAGAGAAAGAGGAGGCAAGGAAGAGTATTAGACTGGACACCACTCCTCAATTGTGGTGAGAGTGTGAGAACGCAATCCATAGAAGTCAATGGCAGGACTGAGAGCCACCAGCATCTCCAGGTAAGTGTTCCCAGATGGGCAGGAAACTATGTGAGCAGGCGGCTATGGTGCAGGCCGTGATGAAGAGCCTGTGATCTGCAGAGACCCACACAGGAGGTGGAGAGAAGCTGCAGCCCTCAAGATGAACACACATCAGAGCATTCCATGCAGGGCAACCCCACAGTGGAGCAGGGAGGACTGGTGAGGAGTTTTGTGGTTTTCTTTACTTGTGATGAGATCCTTTTGATGGAGAAGATCCAAATCTTGCTAACAGCTCTTCAAGTCTCTTTAATTTTGCTTGCTGTTAATATGCCAAGTCCTTACTAATAGCATATCACACATTTAAAAATATTAGACAATTCAATACCACTTCTCATCCATCATTCTGTCCTTGGATACATGTAGTCACTTTTCCAAGAAGCTTTCACATTAAATCTCTTCACTCCAAAATTGCTTAGTCTCCTTGACATTATAGATTCATTGTACAATGTCAGAAATTATTAGGAACACACCATGTATGCAGGAGAAAGGAGACTCAGGAACACTGCAGAGAACACATAGATAGATTGGATGAAATCGTGAAACAATCTCAGAATTATTTCTTCTTCCAAGCAAGAAATTGGAATAAACATTAAGTTTTCAAAGGATATCCTGAAGATAAAAGAGTCCAGAGGACACACTGTACTTTCACACTTTACACTGTGTGTATTACAGAGAAATGAGAATTTTGTTGGGGAATGAGCTAACCAGAAAGTGGTGTGGACAGTGCAAAAGGCTGCTTCCCGGTCTTGTTCTGTGTCACTATGCAGATGTCACCTCAGGATCTAACAACATAACCCCTGTGACAAAAGTATCAGTTAGAAAACTTTTTAAAATAAATCAATTGGCAGTTTTCTGTTACGATCTCCTCTGACAGAGCAAGAGCTGATCAGGAAGAGAGAGACAAATGCAGAACCCGTTTGGGTCAGATTGTTGTCACCTTCTCACACTCAGAGTAGGGCTCTATGGTGGGCTTTTGAAGACAGTCTATTAAAATATTTTCTGCTCTGTGTAAAGTTTATGTACACTTACAATATGTTTTACCTAAAAAATACTAAAAATTCTGTGAAGCAGATGCCATGGGAACAGATAGGAATAAGAAAAAGACACTGACATGGGATGGTGCTTGTTGAAAAGCAAAAGTATTAGGGAAAAAAAGGGTAAAAAACGCTATGCAGCAACGATGAGAGAGGAGTGAGAAAATGTGTATAAAAGAATCTTGTGAGCACCAAGGTTGGTGAACAAAGAGAGAGAGAAAGTGCACCAGGTATCAGATTAGAAATTTCTGTGCAGCCCATGTTGGAACAGATATACATGCCTGAGGTAGATCCCATACTAGAAAAGGTAGGTATGCCCTGAAAGAAACTATGGCCTGTAGAAACTCGAAACAGGAGCAGGCTCTTCTGCCGGGAACTGTGGCCCATGAAGGTGACTCCTGCTGGAGCATGGGAAGTGTGAGGAGGAAGGAAAGGCACAGAGCAGCTTTTATTAACTAATCGCAACCCCATATTCCATTTGCCCTGAGACACCTGGGAGACTGGATGGATGAGGAGGAGTTAGGAAGGTGTCTCTGGTGGTGGAGTGGTTTTTCTTTTTATTTTATTCTCTTAGTCCTATTGAAGAAATGGAGCAACACCAGCTGGATGGGGGTCTGACAGTCAGAGGTCAACACACCAAAGAAATGAAGACTGTGAATACATTCTGACCAAAACAGGGAAGCACACAGCTACATATTAGCTTCAAATATTTTCTCCTGACTTAACAGGTTAACACTAAAGCACACTTTCATCATTTTTGTAATTCTATTGGTAACTGGTAGATTTTTAATTAAATTGATGCTTTCATACATTTTTAACATAAATTGTTGAAATTTTCCAGGATGCATAAAATACCATCTTGATGATAATTACCAGCAAGATAGTCAGCCTTTCAAAAAACTAGACAAGAATATAGTAAACTTAGACATGTTATTAGATTACCTCAATTGCTGGTTGTACTGTGATAGCATGGCAAGGTTTTGGTAGAGAAGTAGTTACAGGGGTGGCAAAAATGACCTATCTGGAGCAATTCTATATTGCCAGTGTAATTTCAAAGGTATCTTGCAATGGCCTGAAAGACAAAAGTATTAAAAATCAAGATACACTTACTAAAAAGACAAGACACATTTAGTACATGTCAGTTTTAAGCATATTCAAAGCTCTTATTCTGTATTGACATACTTCTCTGCTTTCCTTATCAGAGATGAACTTCAAAGTAGAATAAGATTTGCATCAGTTCAATAATTGAGCATTAAAAAGGGAAAAGAAATTTTGAATATGTGTAATTAAATTAATCTAAAAAGTTCTGAAATCTTATTAATTTACGAGTAGAATCACAGGAAAGAATCTTTAAAAATCATCTAGTCTAAGCTGCCTGCTGTGGGCAGAGACATTTTCCACTAGATCAACATGCTCAAAACCTTGTCCTACCTGAGTTTGAACACTTACAGAGTTGAAGTATCCTCATCTCATCTGGTTAACCTATTCCAGTGGCTCAACTCATTCAATATAATTTTTTTTTTAATATGTTCAGTCTGAACATACCTCTTTCAGTTTAAACCCACTGCCCTTTATTCTGTCACTACAGGTCCTGGTAAAAACTCTTTATCTTTCTTATAAGCCCCTTTTAAGATCGAAAGATCATAATAACTCCCAAAGTCTTCTTTTCTCCAGGCTGAACAATCCCAGCTGTCTCTTTGTTTCTTCAGAGGAAAGGTGTTCCAGTTAACTAAACATTTTTATGGACTTCCTCTGGACTTACCCTAACAGGTTCACATCTTTCTTGTACTGAGAGCCATGAACTGTCTGCAGTATTCCAGATGGGGTAACAAGAGAGAGAAGTAGAGAAATAGAGCCTTTCCTCATAGGAAAGATGTTCCAGTCCCCTGATCATATTGATGGTTGTGTGCTGGACTCTGTCTAGAAGTTCTCTGTCCTTCTTGAGCTGAGAAGTCCAGAACTGGACGCAGGACTCCAGATGAAGCCTCATCAGGGCAGAGTAGAGGAGGAGAATCTCCCTCAACCTGCTGGCCATACTCTTCTTAATACACCTCAGAATGCCATTGGCCTTCTTGGCCATGAGGGCACACTGTTGGCTTATGCTTGGTTTGTTGTCCACCAGAACTCCCAGGTCCCTGCTCTCCAGCAGGTCAACCTGCAGCCTGTACTGGTGCATGGGGTTGTTCCGCCCCAGTTGCAGGACTTTGCACTTGTCCTTGTTGAACCTCATGTGGTTCCTCTCTGCTCACCTCTCAAGACAGTCAAGATCCCACTGAATGGCAGCACAGTCTTCTGGGGAATCGGCCAGTCGTCCCAGTTTGGTGTCATCAGTGAACTTGCTGTGGGTACACTCTGTTCCCTCAACCAAGTCATTGATGAAGAAGTTGAACAAGAATGGTCCCAAAATTCACACCTGTGGAACCTCACTGGCCCCAGGCCTCCAACTTTACTTGGAACCATTTATTACCACTGTCTGGGCTCTGTTGTTCAGCCAGTTCTCATACACATATTGAACTCACACTGCCTCAGTTTTCCTTTGACAATGTTATGAGAGATAGTTTCAAAGGCCTTGTTGAAGTAAAGGTAGACAATGTCCACTTCTCTCGTCTACCCAGCCAGTTATAACGTCATAAAAGGCTATCAAGTTGGTTAAGTGTGATTTCACCTGCTAACCTTCTTTTCCTTCGTATGCTTAGAGAAGATGTCTAGATATATGACACTCCAAATGGGTGCAAGTCTCATGAATCTCCTTTTTTTTCCCCCTTCCTATATTTCAGATACCTTGCAGTGTATTAAGTGACACCCTTGGAAGCCCTTCGAAGCCTGTTTCATTTGAGATATCTGCAATATATGTGTCTACAGGGGTGAAAGGTGTATTTCCATTGTAGAGAGAGGTAATCACCTCACAAAATGTAGATACCTGCTTGTAATGAGCAGAATACTTCTCTGAATTCTTGGTTTGTATCTGCATTAACCAGAACTCCAAAGTGTATTTATTACAGACTAGAATATATTGCTCTTGTTATCAGTAGGCCACAGGATTTGTATTAACTTTACTCAGACTTTTGGACTCAATCAGAAATTGTCTTCAGTGTCTACAGCTCTGTTTTAGTTGAAACTGCAAAAATTGATAAAAGTTATGAAATGAGCAAGAAGGCTATTTCCCATAGCCAAAACCTGACTTTGTGGCAATCTGTTTTCTATAGCTTAAGCCACCAGGCTCTGTGCTGATTCTGCAGTAACAGGGTTTAATCACAGAATCACAGAATCATTGAATAGTAGCGGTTGGAAGGGACTTTTAGAGATCTAGTAAAATCCCCCTGCTAAAGCAAGTTCACCTAGATCAGATCCAGGCGGGTTTTGAAACCTCCAGAGGAGACTCCCCGCCCTCCCTGGGCAGCCTGTGCTAATGCTCTGTCACCCTCACAGAAAAGAAGTTTTTCCTCAAGTTTCAGTGGAACTTTTTGTGTTCCGGCTTTTGTCCATTTTGTCATATGTAGTAAAAAAATTAAAAAAACAGAATAATTGTATAAACAACTTTTTAACCAATAAGAGGAGAAAGAAATTTTTAATGGAATGTTTCAGAGCAAATAAAAACAGCCTTTAGTGTTCCCAGGTCCAATAACAGAACCTTCCACCATAAATATCATGTTCCTGTCAGTAAAGTGTGTCAGTTGCAAACTTCCCTATTCTTCATGGGCTCAGTAATGAAGCTTTTTAATTTTTTAATTTGAAGTATAATTGTTAGTATTAGTGTTAATATTCTACATGTGAATTTTGTGTTCAGATTTTACTGCAACTAAGAGTAAACTGTTGACTTTATTTGCAATCTGCTTTTACTCGACGCACACGCAGTCTCAAAGTTATGCAACATTTGGAGGCTTAAATATCTAGTTTATATTTAGATACTTGTCTAATAGTAATCTAAATTAGGATGAGCAGAACACCGTCTCCTAGAGTTCAATAAGATTAAGTACACTTCTAATAATAAGGTGATATGCCATATCTTCAGTTAATAAGAGGCCTACCCCTGTCTTCGATTCCAGCAATGCAGAAAATAAGGGTCACTTGTACTAAAACTATACAATATAGGAACAGATAGATTCTTCTGTTTTGGGAGAAGCACTGAAAACTGATGTCCCTTATGTTGATGTTACTTTATAAGAAATATCAGTAATATACAAATTCATTCAGACACCAAATCAAGTGTAAAATTCCTAAACTCTCTTGCACTAATTTATTAGTTGACTCCCACAGACATCCCCACAAGCTTTCCTTTTCTCCATTTTGTATTCACAGTCATGTCATCTCTTTTGAAATGGAATAAAATCATCTAAAAAAAAATTGATCTCCAAAATAAAATTTATAAAAAAAAATGAGACCTCAGTTGTTTTCTGAAACATTTTTTCTCTTCACAACTCAATTAACTTACATCCCAAATGGTAGCTTCACTGAAATACTATTATAACTTTAAAGAAAAGATGCATTTAAAACATACTAATTCAGTAAAAATATAACATAAAATTTATTTAAGAACATCTTACTGTGTTTTTATCTTATATTCCTACTTTTTATGGCAACATTTTTGAAATGGTGTCTTTCACAACCTTTAAATACTTAAGAGAATAGCTGTGTTTTTAATGTAACAGTAAGTTCATTGAAGTACTAGAATGTCTGGAAGCCAACAGCCAATTCTTTACATGTATTAGGAACAAAGAAGCAGATATTCACTTCAGTAGAGATGAAATTCCATGAGGCTATGATTGCCCTAATAGGTGATACATAACGTTTCTAATGAACTTGGGCTAATATTCATACCAGAGGGCTTGAAACCTATAAGGTGAAACTTCAAAGTCAGTAACTGAAAGGAACACAAACTTTTGAAGCATGGAAAGCTTCTATTTCTAGAATTGCCTTATAGGATGGGCAAGACAGCCAAGTTGCACTAGGAGAGGTTCCAGCTGGATATGAGGAGGAATTTCTTTACTGAAAGAGTTGTCAGGTATTGGAATGGCCTGCCCAGGGAGGTGGTGGAGTCACTTTTCTTGAAGGTGTTTTAGAGATGGTTGGATGTTGCACTTGGGGAAATGGTCTAGTGGTTGATAGGGCTGGGATAAAGGCTGAACTTGATGATCTTAAGGGTCAATTCAAGCGGAAATGATTCTATGATTCTAAGATGACAGGAAGTTATGGAAATGACTGTGTTTTATCATGATGCAAATACTGTATGACTACTTAGAAATGTATGCTCTTGCACCCACAGAGACAGTGTCTGTTTAACACCACAAGTTGCTGAATGCTGTCTGCAGCACTAGGTACATCAGAGTTATGTATAGAGGTATAAATCCTGTTTTTGACAGCATACTAATCTCTGAATTGATAGCCTTTAATTGCAATCCTTAATGAACTAAATTTCCTGCTGAGAAACAAGGACAGAGTTTAGCATGTTTTCATTGACAAGAATTAAGCTATTTACTGAATGTAAACAAAACTTAAAATGTTAATAATTTTGTTGTGGGTTTTTTTGTTTGTATTTTTAAAAAAGAAACATCACTGTTGCACAAGTGTTTTATTCACTAAGGCATATTATTTTGTCTGAAGTTATATCTCTGATCCAGGAAAAATTTCATTTTATTGTAGTAGCTTGAAATCTACACAGATTAAACAGAATTTCAGTAATACCATTACGATCCTAACAGAGACTGTACAGAAATTTTGAACAAGCTAATAAGAGTATGTATATATGAGAGAAAAATTGAGCATTCTTCACTACAGTCTTTGGGGACACCTTGACCTGTCAAAGGACTAACATGATACTCTGTTATTGTTTCATCAGAGCCTAGATGCCCTGTCATATCAACATATACAAGCAAGATGAGTTCTGCCGATGCATCTGGGCATAAACACAAATAGAGTGCTGTGAATAGAACTGATCAGAATTTGCCAGTAAAACAATTTTCCATTAAGAAATAACAATTTGATGTATTTTCCTATATGATTGTCTAACAAGTACCAGGGACAAAGAGCTGAAAGATTTCTAAATTTCCTTCCACAAAGTGCTCAGGTAGTAGCCTAAGAGGACTTTAGAACCATAGAATCAATTCAGTTGAAAAAGACAAGGTCATAGAGACCTTGTAGATTATGTCCGGATGTGACCTAGTCTTTCTCCTAGTTTAAGCACAGTAGATCTAGATGTTCTAGCCTCTGAACATTATGAGGTGAAAGGCAAAAGAAGCAGGTCGTTTTGGAAAACTTTGATATGTCAGTTCACTTTTACCCAAAGGAAATTTAGGAAATTTTTGCTTAACCTGTTCCCATTTAAAAAAATCAAAAAGCAAAAACCAAAAAATTGGTTTATTTTAATACAGAACTGTATATATGAATATTAATTAATGCATTTATACAAGTATACAAGAATACCCACAAATGTCAATCTTCTTCAGTATTACCCTGGAAAAAGACACTTTCAGTTGTCACTGAGAAATTATAAAGTTTGAGGAAATCAGGTATTATGAAATAAATTAAATTTAATACAGGGAACCAAGAGTTATATTTTAATTAACAATATCAGCCTAATAGGAACAAATCTGAGAAATTAAACAGCTATAAGAGTATGATGTCTGCCCTACCTATGTCAAAGATTTTCATTTAAAATATTTGTCTGTTACCTCAGACTAAATGGCCATTAATGACTAGGATGTAAACATTGCTCCCTGAAGCATATCTTCTTGTTTAGTTTCATACCGTTTCTGCCCTTCACTACTACTAAGGTCATCAGTGTTTTACATCAAAAACATATTCTAATCTAAACTAAAACAAACAAATGAACAATGTAGACACAACTTATGTTTCTGCAAGTATATTGCTGGAATTATAAACACTTGTGGCTACATTGCAAGTCAAGTTGTTTTTATCCAAAAATTCAAAGTAAATTATGTAAATGTAACCCTGAAACTGATTCAGTGTGATTAATGAGTGACAGTGTGTAGAGGTGACGAGCTCTCATCAAATTGACAGAGAATTAGTGACAGACTCCCGATCAAAAACGTATCTCGATGTGGTCTAATTTATATACATAGTTTGTATGATGGATATCTGAGATCCTTCAGAAGATATGTGATAGTATTTTGACTGGTCTGACTTATCCACTGTTAACATACACGTGTGAAGACATTTGAAGGAGGAAGTTCATTTACCTGCAAATGCTATCCTACATGAAATTATACAGACATTTACATTTGCCTTTCACTAGACTTTTATTTTTTCTCACTCTCTTTCAGCTTTGGCTTTGACATAAGAGGAACTGATGTGTTCTTTTCTACAGGTTCCACACTGAGCAAGATGTGTAAGGAATGGGATAGGAGACCAAGGTCCATCATTTATAAATAATGGATTCTTGTCTTACATGATATAGTAAGACTTAGTGATTCTTAGAGACTGAGACTGTTGAGCTCATATCTCAGAAAACCCCATGTGTTGCTTTGTTATTTGCCTTTATTTTCAGATTTCAAAACCTCCAATGCCATTTCTAAGAACCACTATTTATTTACAGATCTAAACTTAAATTTAAAAACTGATATTTTTACAAGAAATCAAAAGTAAAAAAAAACCCAAACATCAACCTATCTACAAACCAATTTAAAAGATGCAGATTTCCAGTTTAAGGAATGTGTAGATTTAATTAGAGATTTAGAGACTGCTGTGATGGTTATATTTAGAAGATTAATAAATAGGGCAAGTCTTCAGCTTCATAACAGAAGTTTGCTAGACTGACATTCATTAACACATAGTGCTAATAAAAATTCAATCTATTATCATCCATTATCAATCATTATCACTATGTAGTCAAAGCAATCACTCTTTACTAATCATAGCTTACATTAGGTACAAGACAGCTGTACCACAAACTTCATGATGCATTATTATTCTTGACTGGTATGATTTTGAATGATTTCAGTCACTGTCACCAAGGTGGTCAGGCTTGAGAACACTTCAAGTGTGAAACTCCAAAGAGAAGTGATTCCTATTTTTTTGTCTCATCCCAAATTTGGGATCTAGCTAGCAACAGGACAAGGGGTAATGGGATAAAGCTGCAACACAAAAAGTTCCATTTAAATGTAAGAAAAAGCTATTTTACTGTAAGGGTGATGGATCAGTGACACAGACTCCCCAGAGGAGTTGTGTAGTCTCTTTCCTTGGAGGTCTTCAAGACCTGCCTGGACATGTTCCTGTGCCACCTCATCTAGGTGAACCTGGTTCTGCAAGGGGGTTGGACTAGATGATCTCCAAAGGTCCCATCCAACCCTACCGTCCTATGATTCTATGATCTTTTCCTGCTATGAATTTCCACAAAGTACCACTCTTCTCTGCCTCAACATACTGTATGAAAGATGTAGGGGTGAGGTGGAGGTTATTTTTCCAAGACTGGCAACTGTTTTATCCTCTTCCATTGCTATTTTATGTTTAGTTGATTAGTTTTTGGGGTGAGTGGCTTGGGTTAGGGTTTTTTCCTTCTTTTTCCTTTACTTAGCTGCTGCTTATTTCCTTAAAGCAAAAGCTGTTTCTTTTTCCCAGCTCTTGACAATGAGCTTCTTTAGTGACTAGCGTATGACTGTCACTGATCTGTTTGTGGTTCTGAGGCCTCCACTTTTGACGTGTCATATCTCCAAAGTCTTTTTTCCATTACTCCACTTTTAAACTGCACATCATAGGACAAGACACATAGTACTAAGCTCGTACAGCCAGCTCCCATAATAAATTGATAACAGCTGGCCAGGACGGGGGCCTTGCACAATCAGCATAAGGTACAGTAAGTATCAAGCCTATGGCCTGTTATTACCAATGGCAATCCTATATTTTAAGGGACCACTGGATTTAAAAAAAAAATTTTCTCCGTTTCTACCATATTAGCATGCTTACTTCTGGAATCAAAATTTGCTGATTTAAAGTATGCTAAATGAATTTCAGTTCCTATGAGTGTGAGAAGCCTCTGCTGTAGCTACAATCTCATTCACTAAAATGTATTTCATTCCCTGATACATCACTCACATATTCCATTTCATCTATCTAGGTATTAGACCTACATTTTCACTCTTATGGAATATTTGAACACTGCTTAAATTTTTGTAGAAACTATTCCTGTCTATATTTTGTAAATGAGGGCACAGAGAATCTAAGAAACTAAGCCCTAGTCTAGCAATACAGTATAAACCATGCATAATTTTACATTTTATCTGTTTTATTTTGGGTTCATGACTAGCTGTTGGAGTTATAGCCTAAGAGATTTAATGAAAGTCAGACAAGAAATATTTGGAAGAGTCAGGAATGGAATCTAAATATTCTGAGTCATGTAACAGCTTTTTTTTTTTTCATAAGATTATCCCAGTCAAAATTTGTATTCAGTTTGTGTGGAGGGGTTTTTTGTTAGAAGAGGAGGGTTTGCAGTGATGGCCCTTGTTATAAGTTGCTTGAAACTTCCTTGGCTTTAAGTTAGACCCACCTCTAGCCAATGCTGAGCCAGTGTGACAATTGTTTCAGAATGGAAAATCTGCAGCAAGAGGAGGAGGTGGAACAAAAGGAAGTGAGATGAGAGAGAAGTGACCATGCAGATCCCAAGATCAGTGAGGGAAGAGAGGAGGATGTGTGCTGGAGAAGACATTCCACTGAATCCTGTGATGAGATGGCAATCTATCTGCAATACATGGATGGCAATGATGGACCTGAGTTCTCCTGACAGCTCATGGAAGACTCCACAACAGAGGAGATGTCTGTGCCAAGAGAAGCTGTGACTGTGTGGGAAGGCAGAGATGGAGCATTAGAGTTTCTGAAAAATTGTACCTTGTGGAAATGACCCATAGTAAAGCAGTGTATGAGGAGCAGAAGTGCGTGGGAAGGACTCACATTGGAGAGATTTACAGAGGACTGTCTCCTGTAGGAAGGATCCCAACATGTGAGCAAGGGAAAATGTAAAGAATGACTCCTCCCACAAGAAGGAAGGAGCAGCAGAGACCATCTGTAAAGAGCTGAGTTGAACCCCATTTCCCATCAGCACAACTGGATGGAAGGAGATACAGAAATTGGGAGCAGAGCTGAGCCTGGGGAGATGGGAGAGGTGAAGGAAGATGTGTGTTAAATATGTGGTTATACTTCTCACCGTCCTACTCTGTTTTGTATCATTTTCTGATTTGCAGTGAATTTTTATTTTTCATTAAGGTGAGTCTGTTTTGCCCATGGCAATAAATTGTGATTTCTTCCTGTTTTTGTCTGGACTCACAAGACCCATACTTATATTTTCTCTTCCCCATCCCACCATGAAGGGGAGGAGTGAGCAAGTGTCTGAACAGTGCTTTGCTCCAAGCTGGACTAAAGCCACAATAATATCCTATAAAAATATTAGTAGCACTATGTATATTAATACCTGTAAACAGAATTCCCATCAGTTACCTAATACCATCTTCCTATAAGCCAGGTCAGCAGAGTCAGAGAGTCTTGAAATGCAAAGGATTCCAGGGAAGATGGACATTCTTGAAGAAGGAAATCTTAAAGGTGTGGGAGCAGACTATCCCCAAGTGCAAGAAGATGAGCCTGGAAGGGAGAAGACCTTCCAATTGTCCTACCTATTCTTTCTCTTCTCCTTCCCAGCTGTAAACAGACACTTGGTTCTTTGCTCCTGTCTGGCTTTAACCATGAAAAATGGATGGTTGTTTTATAGTCTACATTGAAAAGCAGTGAAAATGTTTGTGTATTAGACTGTGGCCTTTTTAAACACTTGATCTAACAGCTAACTAACAGCTAAGATTCAATAAGAGTCAAGTATCAAGGAAGGGCTTTATAATAAGAGTTTGTTTTTAATCCTTACTCTAAGTACAGCTGTCTCAGGAGATGAGGAGTCTCTTTAGATTCTGATAACAGGAAATGACAATACATACATTTTATCTTTTGGTGTTACTTCTGTTTCCTTTTGCTTTAAACTTGAATTGTTTCAAAATGAACCTGTCATCCTTTATGTGAGATACTGGACATGATGCCCTCTGGAACTTGTCAAAGATCCTAAATCAGACTGGTTGATTATAATAAATTCCTGGCCCAGATAGAAGGAGCTGGATATCTGTCATGTAACTCAAGTCTGCTGAACAAACTGATACTGAACACTAATGAGCAGGTCAAGTCTTTCAGCTTCCATAAGTGAACTTGTGCTCCAAATGACTTTCCTGAAAAACACAACAAAACAAAAAATCACAGCAGTTTGAGACATGACCGCTACTATACTATTTCTATTACAGTAAAACGAAAGTCAGTTTCAGCATACCTACCTGAAACAGCTGGTCACCATTCAACATCAGTAGTGTTGAGTCAAAGGGAAAAAGTAGGTTTTGATTAAGTGGTATGCAATGGAAGATTTGATTCTCCAAGAAATAAATCACATCACCGTGCAACCAAGTTGTAGATTGCAGCACAATCCTAAAATATTAGGTTAAAATATACATCTTGTTGTATCTTTTTTTTTGTGGTTATGAAACAGTTGAAGTAGCTGGTTCAGTGTGGTAATTCATTAAGTGGTGGTTTTGGTCCATCTAGGAACAAAGGACCACAACTGGTCATAAGTACCAAGGACCTTTGGATTGCCCTAAGGACAGGGAGGGCTCAACAGCCACTTGTGATCCCAGGCAAAACAGATAAGATTCCTCGACTTGAGGGGCAAACCAAAGACTAATTTAATCCACCAATAATGAAAATATAACAAAATTCCATAAAAGACCAAAGGAGGATGATGATGAAGCACACAGTCAGCCCTTTAAGACCCTCTTTCTGGGCTGCAGAGTGGTCTCCAGTCCGACATTCCTCCTCCTCTGACTGTGGGATCCACATAGTTGTCTCAATCTTGTATCACGCCTCCATTTCCTATTCTGGCTCAGGTTTCCCTTCTTAAATAGTGATGGCAGAATTGCCACGTTGGCCCAGATGGGCTAGAGTTTGGTTCATCTCAGAACCAGGGGATGCTTCAAGAACTGCTTACTGGGAGAACACTGCAGCTTCCTTCCCTCTGTTGCCAAGCAAAAAACAGCTCCACACAAATCCATGACATAATTGCTGTTCTGTTTCTTCCACACTACAATTATTTGATTTCAAAAAAATTAAGAATCAAAAGACTAGTTTGAAAATAATAGTTAAATAAAAATCCTTTGGTTTGGATTCCATATGTATGCAACATTATTTAAAAGCAAAGAGCTTTATTCCAGCAAGTTATATAACTAGGAATTATGGAAATTCTTCCAGTGTATGCCTGCAAGACAATTTTCTTTGTTTTGTATGTGCCCATATAGTAAGATGTTTTATCTTTATTGCATTTTTATCTACTTTAATAAATATTCTTTCAACAGGTGCATTATCATAATAATTATTAATAGCAATTAATATTGCAAAAATATAATAATTGACTGGATTTTTATTTACTATAAATAGGCTCAGCTTTGATTAGCTTCAGACAGAGCAGAATCTGGATTAAGTTATTAATGTTGATTTCAATGCAAACTAATCATAGGATTAGAGTTATGACAGAAGTGACAGGAAAGTTTGGACATAATTTGTCATGAAAATGACTGATTTCTCTAGCTTCACTTTGAAGACATACCATTAGGGTTGAGCATAGAATTTGTCTTTTTTAGTGTTTTAGTGAAGTTAACAGAGGAAGATGAAAGAATGAATCACTTCAGAAGTGATCACTGAGCTGTTTGTTAAGTATATTTTCATATGTTTTGAGTGCTGTAATTAGCTATTGGAAGTGCAACTTTCTCCCCACAGAAGTTTATACAGTTCATATTCTTAGTTTATGTCATCTTAATCAAAATTTTCTCCTGAAGAAGACATTCTGCATTTTTCAGTAGAGAGACTTTCTGAAATTTTCATTATTTTTGATAGTTATCCTGAATGAAATAATTTTTAAATTCATTACATTTTCAGAAGGTTACAGACAGTTTGGGTTGTTTTCTCTTTTGAGGGTTTATTTCAGCCCAAGATGAAGATCCTTTACCTCGGTTTCTGTGTAGAAGATGACTTCACATAAAAATGAGAATGGAAACAACAGAAATAAAAACAATAAATAACTTTTTTCCATACCGTCTCAGACAAACTGCTTCATTCTACACATTTGCTGTGATTTAACCCAAGCTGAAAATTAAGCACCACGCAAGTGCTTGCTCACTTCCTTTTCCCTCCGGTGTAATGGGCAAGACAATCAGGAAAATAAACCAAAACTTATAGGTTGAGATAAAGACAGTTTAATAGAACAGATAGAGAACAGATAATAACAATACACAATATAATTGCTCACAAGTTACTTATCAATGGTCAGACAGTCCTTGAGAGATGGTGTCTCCTGGCCAATTCTTTTCAGTTTACATACTAGACATAATATAATATCATACAGAATATCCCTTTGGCACTCAAAACATACTCTCTGGCAAGGCAGTGTGATAAACTCAAAAGGCTTTGACTTAGTATAAATGCTGCTTAGCA
>WBNH01006654.1:118226-133149 GCA_013401255.1 Urocolius indicus | reverse complement strand
ATTCAAGGTCAGGTTGAACGGGGGGGCCCTGGGCAACCTGATCTCATGGAAGATGGCCCTGCTCTTTGCAGAGGAGTTGGACTAGATGGCCTTTAAAGGTCTATTCCAACACAAACTCTTCTATGATTAATTCAAAGCACACATGAGTCAGGACCCAGGTTGAGACACACTCAGAGGACAACACGCATGACAAAACCTTCTGGCTTCGTACAACTTCCTGCCCTTCCCCAGCATGCAAACTCATAAGAAACCTTTTTTGGCCCAACTAACTGCACTGAAGTTTTGTATAGTCACTGTGAAAGGACAAAGGTCTTAATCTTCTGTTTGCCACCCGAAATTGCTGAGTGCTAGTTGGCCTGAGAGAGCTGCGTCACCCAGAAGAGGCCACTAGAGGCAAAGCACCGCAGTGGTGCCACACTGCCGGTGTCACCAGAGATGAGGTGTGTCAGCACACTGCTATGACCTGTTTGGTTACGGTTGTTTACTGGCTGGTTCAGAGTTAAAGGGACGTGGGAATGCTAGAAAGAGGGCTTTCAGCTGCAATGGGGAATGAGCTGAAGCCTCCAAGTTGCACTTAATACATTTTCAACCAAACACCACAAGCACATAAACCAGTGATTTTTTTTTTTCTGCTTGTGTGATTGATTTTATGGGTGATCCCTACAGGGAACTGGTGTGAGCACTGAGGTAGCAGCTATTCTGAACACACAGAAAAAGCACAGCAGTGGCAGCGCCGTGCCCACGTACTGCAGCACGAAGAGGGAAACAAACTCACGGCTCCTTGGCCAGAAGCACGTGTAACACACAGCTTTGATTTCAGCTGAGGAGATATGCATCTTGCACATTTCAGTAGGTGTAATTTATCAGAATTTTCATAAATGTGAGGTTTGAATAGGCAACAGAACAGTCAGCTGGAAGAAATAGCAAGCTAATCTGTAAATAAGGGAGCAGAGCTGGAGGCTGTTATACTCCAATTAGCCAAATGCTACCATAAAATAGATTTGGGCTGTCTAAGTTTTTCCTACCTCTCCCACCACCATAGGCTAACGCATCAGCCTTCCTACAGGATAAATCACATCTGAAACACTTGCACCATCATCTTCACTCCCAAAATAACTTGCCAAAGAATCGATTGTACAAATAGGAATTATTCCTGGATGACAGATGATATTCAAATGCTCCCCCTGAGCAACACCCACCAGCCCTCATCTTCATCAGCAAACAAGCTCTTCCCTAAGGATGCTGGCAGCCAGGGTGTTTTCTGACCAGCCTACAGCAATTCCATAAACTCAGATCCAAACCACAGGACAAACAAGATCTCATTCTTTCCATGTCACAACATTCTGCTCGCTGCTTGCATTTGGAAAACTCTTTGCAGGTGAAATGGCCATTCATTGTGTGCTTCTGGTGCTACCAGCATCTGAGCAATGATTCTATCCTCTCCTCCCCAGACTGAAAAAACATCAAATGCTTCTCACTGTGCCAGACCATGATTCTCCAAGTGTTTCAAGCCAACAGACCCTTACTACCACCAAAGTAGAAGTAGATGTCCCCTCTAGGTTATATCCTACATTACATCTCCCTCTAACAGCTTTCATACAGCTTATATAGCAAGGTTAGCCAGATCCACATTGAAAAAAGCATCTTTCTCCCATCAGGTCAGTTTTTGGCCAGGTCTTTCTTTTCCCTAACAGACCTCACTGCAGCATGCACGAATCTCAGTCCTGACCCGAGACAGTAACAGGCTTTTCATACACAGGAAGGTGAGAGAACACCCATGAAATCATTCCATTTCAGAAACTGAAAAGCATGAATAACGTGTTCAAGAACACGAATATCATGATCAGGGTTGGATTGGCAGCTTGGCGAGAGATCTTTACTTCAGCTTGGCACCTACACAGTGCCAAGCACAAATTAATACCTGGAGTCTGAAAGGCAGGTGCTACAAAGAGATACGAGAAAAAGCTTCAACTCTCCCTTGTGCAAACTGTCCACCTCTTTGCTGATTTAATTCTTGCCATTAGGAATCACATCTCTAGTAGGTTCGTCCAATGCAAGAGTGTCCTGCCCTAAGTTAGCTTCCAGCCAGCCCAGTTGATAAACACAGCTCATCGCTCTGCTGCTCAACTGGAACAGCTTGCCCAGAGAAGCCGTGGATGCCCCATCCCTGAAAGTGTTCAGAGTTGGGTGGACAGGGCTTTGAGCAGCCTCAGCTAGTTAAAGACGTCCCTGCCTACAGAAGGGGGACTGGACTCTCAGAGTTATCATTCAGACATAAAAGTCTTCTATGCACCTGGGCTACTAACTCTCAAGCCAGGACGTATGACTCTGTGATGGAGCATTACTGTATCTCAGTTGCTCTATAGAAACATAGCTGAGCAACAACAGCTCAAGGAAATATTCATTTATGTAGAAAGAAGCTGCCTCTGCACTTGCCTATGTTTTTTTTTTTTCTTAATGGACAATTTCAGTTCATGTGTAAATCCAGAGACACCAACACTTCAAAAAGCTGCAGCTAAACAGAAAACAGTCAAGTTTCAGCACTTAGCAACTAAATCATTAACCCATCAGGAGGAAAATACTTCCTTTAGCAGCATGGAATGTTCTCCTCAAGGCACTGCTATATACTAAAGAACAAAATGCATAGATACTGACAGGTATTTGTCCATACCCATGTGAGATTCTTACAGTGCACTCCAGCTCAACAGACACCAGACACTTGGGCAAGTGTCTGTTCTAGATACCAGGGGTTTGCTGCCCATGAGGCTTTGACTAAAGCAGTGATGCTCATTCTAGCAGTATCATTTGGGATATCATGATAGTTTCAACAACTTTGGTAACGTTTCGTTATTCTTAACAGTAGTTTCATGATGCATTCTGCTTTGTCAGACACAGACTTTCCTGCTCACATCTTCCATGTCTCTCTTTCCATGTTGTATTTCTCTGTGCCCTTCTTTCTGCTCCCCAAAGCTGGGGCAAGGGTCTCAGAGTAGGAGCAAAACCTCTACAAGTATATAGTTGAAAGGCCCTAAAAAGAGTTTGCTATGGGTAAGGCAAATGGGTAAGGCAGTCCAACCACTCCAGAACCTCCATACAACTTCACCCTACACATTCCTACCTGCAGCTCAGCCAAACACAGTCACCTGCCTGAAAGGATGAGTAGGATGACACCAAGAAGCACCACTTTACATAATGACATCATTTGACTTTCCATCATTATTGCATAGTAAAGCAGTTGTTATTTTCCTGTATATCATTCAAAGCTGGATCAGAATATTCCACCAGCCCCACTACACAGGAAATATCTTTGTAATTTAGATGAAATCTGAATTAATCTATTAGCTTGTGGAGGAGTTCAGAAGCTAAATCTAATTATCATAGATCCTGTGCAGCACCACAGCCACAAGCTCCAGTACCTTCCTTTAGGAACTTGAACCCACTCATTAGAGGGAAGAAGAAAAAAAAAAAAAACCCAAACCCACAAACCACCAAAATAACCCGAGTGAAACCAGGAAAAAGAAATGAAATGCTCCTTTATTAATGAAACGTAGAAAACATCATTTCGGGAGACACACAGCAATATTCTGCAACGATTCTGAATTATCAGTTCTTGTCAGAAACTTCCTTCACAGAAGCCCAAAGCCACCAGCCGAAAGCAAAAACCTCCCAACCCAACACTCACACGCGCGCGGACAAATGCTCCCTGTGCAGCGTGGGAACCGAGAGCAGCCGAGCAGCAGGGACTCTGCGCTGTTCCTTAGCATCCTCGCTTCTTTTACTGCGCTACCAAGATACCGGCAAAACTTGTTCCCACCAGCCCCCCGGACGCGGGATGCAGGGCGTGAGGATGCTGGATGCTGGAGACCACATCACCTCGGCACCTCGCCTGTGCGGTGCTGCGCGGTGCGGACAGGCTCCCGCGTCCCGCCGCGTCTCTCGCTGCCTCAAGACACCGAGGAGGCGGCGATGGGGCTTTGGAGAGGACAAAAGCCCCGAGGAGCGCACTGAGCTGCGGCTCCCGCTTCCCGCAGCCTGGTCAGCGTCTCGAACCGAGCCGAGCCGAGCCAAGTCGCGGCAGCCGCGTTCCAGCCGCGTTCCAGCCGCCCTTCCCGCAGGAGGTGCGGTGCATCCCGGCCGTTTGCCCCCGAGCCCCTCGGACGTACCCAGGATCTCCTTCCTGCGCTGCGTGTGGGGCTGCTCCGTGTACACCCACTCGAAGTCCTGGCGAGTGCCGCGGTTCCCCATAGCTCCCGCTGCGCCCCGCTCCGCTCCGTTCCGCTCTTATAGCTCCGCGCAGGGCCCGCCCCCGCCGCAGCGGCCACCGGCACCGCACCCGCGGAGCCGCCGGGCCGGGGGCGGGAGATGGGCTCTGCCGTGCTTCACGTCTAAGGGCTGCGAAGGCAGGCGGGTGCGGTGTGTGGGGCTGGCGGTGGTTTGCAGGGGCAGCAGAACCCTCATCGTGCTGGCTCCCAGCCTGGTGAGACCCACGCAGCCACTGCAGCCGTCCCTCCTGGGATGGCCTCAGAGTGCAGGGCGATGGGAATGTCCAGACGAGGCTGTGGGAAAGGAAGGGTAGTCCAAACACCAGTGTTACAGCCTTAAGCTGAACGTGACTTAGGACAAAGCCTAGTCACGTGGGCTCATCCCAGGGGTGGAAGACCTGGGACAGCTCAAGGATGACCAATAACTGACACACATTCTGTTGTTGCTCTGGCAAATCCTCTGTGAGCTGTGCCAGTAGCATCCAGCCCCAGACTGGGTTACGCTTCACTCCTGGGAGTCTGTGGCCCATTTCCCAGGTCTGGTTCCTTCTCTTGCTGAAGTAGCAGGAAATCACTCTGCTCCTTTGGTAATAAAGCCGGGCAAAGGACTTGCTAACCTTTAAACTAAGGTAACTGCTAACTTCCCCAGCCTCTCTGATTCACAGGGAGAGCAGTTAACACCGTGATGTTTTTCTACACAGCTCAAAATCAGTGCTGCTCTTGTTCCCGTTAGGCTGTTTTACAAGCCCGTACTTGACCCACAGTGTTCACTATCCCTATCACTACTCCTTTTATCGATGATATCCCATTCAGATCAGCTCGAGGGATAGCTTTGTTTCATATGGAAACAGACAAATCTCTAGCTCTCTCCATACTCTCTTACCCAGTTGAAAATTAAAGGGGGCAAAACAGCAGCCTTGCAAACATGGAATGTCAATATTTTTCAGCAACAATTTTTGCCTGAAAGGGTTGCCAATAGTGCCACTTCTTACTTCAGTCTAGTTTAATGATGCACAAAACGACATGAGTTAGAAAACACCAACTGAACAACTCCCAAACCCCTGTCACTTGACTGTTAGAAAGCTTTTCATTGTTTTCCTCCTAAAGTGGTCTCAGGGCAAACCTTTGAATGCCTAAAGGCCCAAAGCAGGTCGAGTGGAAGGAGTAAAGGTAAGCAGCTGGAGTTTCACCACTTTACTTTGTGCAGGTCAGCTCTCTGGAAGCACGAATGGTTTCTTCAGCATTGCTCCAGCACGAGGTTGGTGTTCTCCCATAAAGTTGCAGGGCCCAACCCTGTAAATGGACTTTAACCCAAGTTAAGGTGATTATATGTTTCTATAAGGAATGGATTGTTTAAAGGGCAGACGCATCAGCATCTCAGCCTAAATCTTTAATTGGCTCAAATGTTTTGGCTCGCTCGTAGTCGTGGCGGAGAAGCCGAAGATGCTGTGAACATGATGACACCCTTCTGTCACTTCCTGCTCAGGAGTGCTCAAGGTGACTGCAAATGCAAATTAGTGGGGCAGCAAAGAAAACAAACATGACTTCATCTCCAAAAGCTTATCCAATAGGCTAGTGCTACTTCGTATGGCAAGTCACATGTTGTCTTCAGGTAGCTTGTGACCACAGGCCCAACCTGACCACATGAGAAGGACTGAAAGCTTTTCTGCCTCCAGTGACTTGGCACCTCTTTTTGAGGATAGAATTTTGTGCTTTGTATTTCCATAATAAGCCAAACAAATCATACTAATTTAAGAGCAACTGAAGGTGGCAGACAAACAAGAAATGGCAGCTTTAGCCCATCTCCTGGTACTGGCACAAGTATTTATCCATTTCTGACCATTTGGCACCATTGGTTTTATAGCATCCCAGTAAAGTGCAAACAGGCTTACAATGATTCACAAAGGAAATGGAGGGAGAAGGTGGGTTAATGTCACCTGGCAATAACAGCGCTTTTATGACTGCTATAATGTCTGTTAACTCTACTGATTCATGTACTCACTAAACAAATGTGCTTGTTACAGTCAGCTTCTCACGGCTGTAAGCTATCCTTTCTGCACCATTTCCCTCAGCTGGTTCAGGGTTTCAAACTATTGAGAAGCCTAGCTGACAGAAATTTCTAACACTCAACAGGAGGAGCGTTACTTACAATTACTGACTCTGTGCAGGGCATCATCAAACATCTCATTCAGGTAGGTTTAAGTATACACCATGCTCACCTCCAGCATTCCAGCTGGCAATTTCCAGGGTAAAAGTCCTTTATTTCACTGAGGATATGACCTACAATACGCAGCTCTGAAACAAGACATACCGGTCCTGTCTTCCATACAGCCATGTAGACTCACACTTCTCCACCCAAAGGTACCTTTCCACCAGCTGGCTTCCTGGTATGAATGTATTTCTGCTATGCATCCCAGCCACTTCCTCCCACCGTGGTGAAAGAGCACGTGACGCAGTGAACGCAGCAGCAACACCCACGTGTGTTTCCCAGCAGCTTTGGCGTTTGAGACATCTTCATTCTGCCCTGGCGTGCAGGCCTTATCTCCTCTTTCTCTCATTTCCAGAGACTAATCTTTGTTAAAGCTGAGTCGGGATATTTTTCTCTCTAAATCATGTGTTTTCTCCTCAGAGTAGAGAGTTCTGTGTCCCATGACAGATTTCCATTCTGAGTTTCTTCTCTGCCTGTGTAAATCACAGTTACTTGGCTTACCTGATGAAAGCATAGCTGTATACTGGCTTGTTCATTTTGCAGTCGTTTTTAATAGGATGTCACGCTCTGACTCGATGTAACCGGTGACAAGGTTTACAGCGTGAGGTACTTTATCGAACAAGGTCAAATTGTCATAGGCAGTGCTGTTTGTAGATGAGCTGTGTCATCAACACACCCCCTCACTGGGCTTAGCTCAGGGAAATAACTTGTTAGCAAGCCCTGTTTTCTGCCTTCCAGCCTTACTTGTGCTCATCCTTCCCTGGCTCCTTCTGCCTTTCTCTTTGCTCTGAGTTAACTCTACGCCAGATCTGAGAGTTGAATTGTCCAAAGGTGCTGAGGAACCAGCACAACAGAATCTTAGGGTGAGAAAGACAATTTCCTTTTGCCTGTGGTAAGTTGTCGGCTACATTTGGTCCTGTTACGAGTAATCCACCCTTTAGGTGACACAGTGCTTTCACGTCAGCTGGCACAACAGCTGCATTTGCCCAGCATTCAGCCAGTCCTGATGGATGTAGGTTGGTTCATAGTGTCTCTGCTTGGGACATGAAATGAACAGTGAGGTTCAAAGATATCAATAGCTCCCTAGGAGACTGGCTTGCTTCTGCCCAGGTTCATCGCTCTGCGCGGAGCTGTGTCCAGGTCCCCCCATACACAGCCGTCACGGCAGGGCGAGGAAACCCCTCCATAAGCCAGGGGCAGCGGGGAGGGTGCAGGGAGAGCTGGCACAACCCGGCACCACCACCACCACCACCACCATCACCACCACCACCACCACCACCACCACCACCACCACCACCACCACCACGCCGGCTTTGCATGCGCACGGCACCCGCTCTCCCTCCCTGCGCAGAGCCCCCAGCAGCCGCGAGCTTGTGCCGCCTCCTGCTGACGGGACCCCGCTGCTGCAGCCGCCGGCACCCGCGGCACCAGGATCCAGCGCTCCGCACCGCCACCGCCACCGCCCGAGACTGATAACTGTGCTTCTTGAGCCTCGGACAGGACTGCTAACGGTGCTTCTTGAGTATGTTGCAGCCGTGGCTCGGGAAAGGCTGACCTCGCGGGATTGTGATGTGGTAGCACTCGAGCTTCCCTTAGAAATGTGAGCTTAAGCAATTGGTTAAAATGTTTTGGTGTGATCTGTTGGAGCCGGTGTCATGGGATGGATTGAAACACAAGGAAAAACTATTTCAGTGTTTCAGTGAGGGAGCCCTGGCCCAGGCTGCCCAGGGAGGGTGTGGAGGCTCCTGCTCTGGAGGGCTTCAAAACCCACCTGGACACGTTCCTGTGGGACCTGATCTAGGTGGGAGCTGCTTCTGCAGGGAGGTTGGACTGGATGAGCTCTAAAGGGTCCCTTTGGACCCCTACCACTCAGTGCAGAGCACAGAGTGTATGTAGAAAGACTGCTTTTGCGGAATTCCCATGAAAATGATTTCTACGTTCACTTCTACGTGAACATTTCTTCTCCCTCTTACATCATCACACAGCTTCTTCAGAGAATCACAGTCATTCTGGCAAGTAATTAATTGCACAAAGCGTTTCGTATTGCTGGGAGGATTTGCAATCGCTTGTTATTGTGAGACATAGCTGCTGTTACTAAGTACTTACCCCAGCAATAGTTTCTGCTGCTCTCCCTGCAGTCTTGGCATGTCAGGAACATTTTTAGCAGCATTCCAGTACCCATACCTGAATGGAGGATATTGGTGAGACTTCTCTTCCACATCAAAAATGTTATAGACAAAAAGTAGCAACGTGTGTAATGCTTTATCTGGATGTGAGAATCGAAGGGGTTACCTCTGAGCAGAGAGGGTCAGTGTTACGAGAGAAGATGGGTCCTTTGAAGAAAGGCACCAGATTAAGTCGGGATTTCTCTCCTCCCCCTCTAAGTTTGGATGCATCTCCTTTGCTAACCCCCTTTGCTACAGTCCATCTCCAGGATGGCAGTGCTCAGACCACAGCTGACCCTAGCAGATCTGCTCTTTCAAATCTATTTCCTGATACTTGGGTTTCAACTCAATATACTTAAAACCTGATTTATTTCAGCGCTGCTGAGCTCACTTCTGACAACAGGAGTGACACGGGGTTAAGAGGGACGCTTTGTTCAGCCCCTTGAAGTTAAGAGATGGAGCTTTGAGTAGAGGGAAAAAAGCCTCTTGAAAATGGCTGTGTGCATGTGGGTGCATGGATGCGCTTACGAGGAGGAAGAATTCCCTCTGTAGGGCACAGCTAGTGTAGAGCAGCTTTGATAACAAACTGTGCTAAATTCCAAAGATCCTGTCAGTCTTTTAGTTTGTGTTTATATTGTAACAACATATTGCATCAAGCAGAGTGTGGGCAGCAGGGCAAGGGAGGCTCTGCTCCCCCTCTGCTCTGCCATAGCTGCTGAGGCCTCATTTGGAGTCCTGTGGCCAGTGCTGGGCTCCCCAGCTCCAGAGGGACAGGGAACTGCTGGAGAGAGGCTAGTGGAGGGACACTAAGATGATCAGGGGACTGGAGCATCTTCCTGATGAGGAAAGGCTGCGGGACCTGGGGCTGTTTAGTCTGGAGGAGACTGGGGAGAGATCTCATTAATAGTTACAAATATCTCACTGGTGGGTGTCAGGAGGTTGGGGCAGCACTTTTCTCTGTTGTACCAGGTGACAGGACAAGGGGTGATGGAAAGAAGCTGGAACACAAAAAGTTCCATTTCAACATAAGGAAAAACTGTTTCAGTGTTTCAGTGAGGGAGCCCTGGCCCAGGCTGCCCAGGGAGGGTGTGGAGGCTCCTGCTCTGGAGGGCTTCACATCCCACCTGGACACGTTCCTGTGTGACCTGATCTAGGTGGGAGCTGCTTTGGCAGGGGGGGGGTTGGACTGGATGAGCTCTAAAGGTCCCTTCCAACCCCCACCATTCTGTGATTCTATGAAACCAAAGTGCTGCAATGCCTCAACTGCCTTATATCTCCTTGCACTATGAGCAGCACTGCTGATTCCACTCCAGCTAGTCTGCAGTGAACAGATGCTTCAAGCCTAATCGTGACACTGAGCATCCCATGAATTGCAAAATGAAATTACTAATAAAAATAACTTACAAAGAAGATGGAGCTATACTCTTCTGCTGATGCCCAGTGAAGAGAAATGAAGCCATAAGCACAAACTGGAATATGGGAAATGTTACTGTAATAATTTTCCTAAATAAGGAAATAACTTCTTTAGTCTGAAGGTGGTCAAACAGGGGAACGAGTTGCCCAGAGAGGCCGTGGAGTCACCATCCTTGGAGATATTCAAAGCCTGACTGAACACAGCCCTGAGCAACCTGCTCTCTTTGACCCCACTTTTGAGCAAGGGCTAGAGGAGGATCCCTTACAGCCTCAGCTCTTCCATGATCCCGTGAAACTGAAAACATCAGTTGTTCTTGTTTAAAGCCCAAGTTCAGTATCCTTTGGGGCAAACTGAATCAAACCATGATTTTGTGGAATTACCCCCGAATGTCAGCTGTGCACACTAAACAGGGGCAGTAACCTGTCTTCAAAACACTTACACTGATGCACCTTCTCGCCCTACAACAAGAACCCAGCACATATGATCATCTGTAATAACTGATGCCAAGCAGGTGCAGAAACTGAGAGCTCAAGGAGGCTCTGAGGAAGGAGTAAGAAATGTATTGCAGAGCATGCATCTTGTCTTCTTTCCCTGTAGGTACAAATATGACTTAGACCAGCCAGCTTGAATAGAGATGGTAGGGAGAAGGTAATGCAGCTGGCAAGCTACTTCCAGTTATCAGAAATGGGTGCTGCAGGTTAATCAATTGGGCCCTGGGTGAACACATGGGTGGAAGCAGCACGTAAAGAAGTAGCTACCAGAGGAAGGGTGGCTTTGAGTCAGCTCTGTTGGTTGTGCTATGGTGCCTGTGTATGTCTTTGTACGTGCATTACCTGGCTTCTCTACGTCTTTGGATGAATATTGCTTGCACCACTACAACATTTCCCTTCCTTCCTCTCTCTCCTTTCCAGCCTCCTTCTTTCTCCTTTCCCTTCCCATCTTATCTGTGTCTTCTGTCTGTCCACCTTGTGCATGTTACTGAGAGCTGAGCTCTCAGTAAGCCAGAGCTTTCTAACTGTTCCAATTAACAACTGTACAGCTCTACCATACTGCTTTGTGCCGGCTTTGCAGCTGTCATCTCTTTGATTCCTGAGTTCTTTCCTTGTCGTTCTCCAGATGCTGGAGAAAGGCAGACACAGGAGCCAGTTAAATCCAACAGAAAGAAACGCTACCAAGACAGTAGAAGCAGAGTTTGCCAAGAGAAAACTCACGTGGTTTTGCTCTTTCATTTTCATTTAGATACAGGACTTGAAACTGCTACCAAGAACAGTGGGGTGTGTAAGGCAGGAAGATAAAAGAATATCAAGGGAGTAACTTCTGCAGAGACTTGGACAAAGTTTGCCGTTAAACACTTTCTCACTGAGCAGCTTTCACATCTCTGTTCTTGCTTGTTGCTGTGTTCTCATCAAGCAGCTGGAAAAATCACGTATGACTGCAAAGTGGATGAAAAGTAATCATCCGCTAGTTAAGTAAATCATCTTGTTCAGGGTGAAGAGAACTGTGTAACGGATAGGACACAGAGCTGATGAAGGATATTTGTATTTGCATCATGCAACATTTCTCACTGGAGAAATAATGAAATGTCAATGTGGCAGGAAAATATTATAACATTGGATTCAAGCCACTGTATGGGAAAAACTAAAAAACACTTGCAATATTCAAAGTAAGGTCATTTTGATGCTTACAGACTTAAAAATGCCTCATTNAACAGAAGGAGAAGTTTCTTCCCTGTTGAGGTGAGGGAGCACTGGCAGGGGCTGCCCAGATGGGCTGTGGAGGCTCCTTCTCTGGAGACATTCCAGCCCAGCTGGATGAGTTCCTGTGTGCCCTGCTCTAGGTGCTGCTGCTCTGGCAGGGGGGTGGCACTGGATGAGCTTTCCAGGTCCCTTCAAGCCCTTGAGATTCTGTGGTTCTGTGACTGAGTGTGTGTCTAGATATAGATGGCATTAATATTTTCTCTAGGCAAGTTTAGAATAAAAACTCTGGGTTGTGCATTTTTCACTAAACAAAAGAGAATGAACTCCACAACGAGTCACTGTTTTTAACAACATTTAACTTTTACTGGGGAACAAAGGAGACTTGATCCTAATCTTTAAATACTCTTAATTTTAAAGCATTGTAGCTTGTTGTATTTTTAAAGTTACAGGCACTATTATGTATTTCTAAAAGTTTCAGGCATTCTTTTTCCCACATTGTTACATTTGCCCTCCCAACCATAGACAGAGGGGTAGGTTTTTATATGTAACAGTCTGGAAACCTCTCTACGGGATCTGAAAAGAGCCTTTGGGTTTGTGAGAACTTTGCAGTGATAAACTACATCTCGTAGTTTGTTACAACTGGAGTGCTGAAGTATGACCGGAGAGAAGGAGTTCCCAGATTTCCACACGTAAATGTGTTGCTATTTCTAATATCTAGTAGGAAATTATTTCCTAATCTTATCATTGACCCAGAGCTCAATATTGCTGTCGTAGAATCACAGAATGGTTTCAGCTGGAAGAGAGCTTTAAGCTGATGGAGTGCAGCCTTTGTCCCAGCCCTATCGCCCACCAGCCCATTGCCCTCAGTGCAACATCCACCTGGCTCTGAAACCCCTCCAGGGACGGTGACTCCAGCAGCTGCCTGGGCAGCCCCTTGCAATGCCTGACAGCCCTGCCTTGAGACCTGGACTAGACTTTGAGAACATCTAAGGTAAAAAAAAAGAAAAAAAAAGAAAAAAAAAAGAAAGCATTTCTTAGCAAGAATATTCGATCTGATTTTATATCGTGGCAATTTGGGATGCAAGCAAGCAGAGGTGGAGTTTATAGCAGAAAAGAAAGAGAAGGAATGAGGAACGGATGATCATGTCATGAGTATGAAAGCTCTGCGGGGCTTCAACTCGCTTTAAACTCCTGTTGTCAAGAAGAAAACACTTGTGGTTTTTTTTTTTTTTATTTCCTCCAGATTTGAATACTTTCAGAGATGCTGAAGGCAAGCCTGTGGTCCTTTTGAAGGGCTTTTCATCGCCGCCTTTTGGGAGCATTTTACAGTGAGGTGTTAGGAGGTTCAGTCAGTGCAAATACTTTTATCATCCGCTTTCTCCTGTCCAAAGACAGCCAGCCGTTTCTTTGCCAACACCTTTCCTGGTGCAACTAAGGCTAGTCAGGAACGAGTGCATGACACCAACGAGAAGTGTTTTCCTTCCCCACAGGGGAAGGTGGCCAGGCAGGGCTGTGAGGCACAAGGGGGGAAGCGATGCGGGGTGCGTGACTGCTGGCTGTGGTGGCAGAGGGGGCTCGCGGGTGAGCGGCGAAGCTCAGGGATGCGCCACGCGCGGTGGTTTATTAACGCGCGAGGGAGCCGCCGCAGGTACCGGCGCCGATCACAGCGCCCCGCTTGTTTTTAAACCCCGCCTCCTGCGTCACCGAGTTCACGAACTCGGCCCAGCGGATCTCCCGCCTCGCCGAGGAAAGGCAGAACAAAACGCCCCGACGGACCAGCCGCGGGTCAACCGTCACGTTCAAACGCGCCGAGCCCAACGCACGGCGACGGCGGCGGCGGCTCCTCCCTCCCTCCTGCCCTCCCGCCCTCCCTCTCGCTCAACGGTCCCGGCCGCCGCGGCGGGGCAGTGCGAGGCGGGGAGGAGCGCGGCGCGCCCATTGGCTGCTCGGCGGCGGGAGGCGGGCTCCGAGGGAGCGGCGCTCGCTGATAGGCCAGCGGCTGGGGTGGGGGCGGAGCCTTCGTGGCGCATGAGGTCTCGTAAGCTCCTGGCGCCGGGCCGGGCGGTGCCATTGGCCGCTGTGCGGGGCGGGCGGAGGCGGGAGGCGGGTCCCGGCCGCAGCGGCCTCCCCCGGGGCTGGGAGGAAGGTGGGGGGGGGGTGTCTCGGCGGCAGGCGCGGAAGTCTCGCGAGGGAGCGTAGCCGGGATTTGGCGGCTGGCTGCCTCCCTCCTTCCTTCCCTCCCTCCCTCTCGCTGGCTGCGAGGAGCTGGTGTTTGTGTGGAAGGGGGAGGAGGAGGAGAAGCGAGAGGAGCCCGAGCCCCACCATCCGCCGAAGGGAAGCGGACCGGAGCCTCTCGTAAGCCGTCCATCTCCGCTCGTCCTCGCCCCGCCATGGCCTCGGGAGACACCCTGTACATAGCCACGGACGGCTCGGAGATGCCGGCCGAGATCGTGGAGCTGCACGAGATCGAGGTGGAGACCATCCCGGTGGAGACCATCGAGACCACCGTGGTGGGAGGAGAGGAGGACGAGGAAGAGGAGGACGAGGACGAGTGCTGCGAGGAGTGCGGCCCGCACCACCCGCCCCATCACTACCACCACCACCACCACCACCACCAGCCCATGATCGCTCTGCAGCCGTTGGTCTCGGACGGGGACCCCAGCGGGGCTGGCGGCGGCGCGGCCGGAGGCGGCGGCGGCGGCGGGGGACAGCTCCATCTACACCACCACCATCAGGAGGTGATCCTGGTGCAGACCCGCGAGGAGGTGGTAGGGGGAGACGACTCGGACGGATTACGGGCCGACGACGGCTTCGAAGATCAGATCCTCATCCCTGTGCCGGCACCAGCAGGGGAAGACGAGTACATCGAACAAACCTTGGTCACCGTGGCCGCCGCCGGCAGCAAGAGCGGAGGAGGAGGAGGAGGTGGCGGCGGCTCCTCGTCGGCCGGAGGAGGGGGCCGCGTGAAGAAAGGCGGCAGCGGCAAGAAGAGCAGCAAGAAGAGTTACCTGAGCGGGGGAGGCGGCGGCGGCGGGGCCGAGGGAGGAGGAGGCGGCAGGAAATGGGAGCAGAAGCAGGTGCAGATCAAGACCCTGGAAGGGGAGTTCTCGGTCACCATGTGGGCTTCGGGTAAGTACGCGCCTGACCCCCCCCCTCCCACCCCCCACCCCCCCCCC
>WBNH01006654.1:76653-117191 GCA_013401255.1 Urocolius indicus | reverse complement strand
CCCCAGGGGTGCTACCAGTGCCACCAGTGTGTCCTGGAGGTGCCACTGAGTCCCTGTGGTTGCCATCAATGCACTAGGGGTGCCACCAGTGCCCCATAGATGCCACCAAGGTCCCGTGGCTGTCCACCAGTACCCCAGGGGTGCCACAGTGCCTTGGGGTTGCCACCAACGCCGTGGGATGCCACTTGTGCCCCTGTGGTTGCCATGAATGCCCCAGAGGTGCCACCAGCATTCCATGGGTGCCACCAATGCTGCAGGAGTGCCACAGTGCCCCACCAGTGTCCTCGGATACCACTGAGGCCCTGTGTCACTGGGCACTCTCCTACTGCCATGGAGGGGCTCTGCCAGGGCTGTCTGCAACCCCACCAGGGTGCTGTGCCTGGGGGGAAGGGGGGGGATTCCCCTGCCTGGTGGTGCCCAGGTGGGTTCCTGTGCTCAGCATCCCCCTTGCCTTGGGGGGGGGTCTCTCCTTGCCCTGTCCCCATGGCTCGCTGGCTGCAGACGGAGCCCCGGCCCTGCAGAAATGACCTGACAGCACACCAGGGGCGGCTCCACTGCCCAGAGCTGAACCATTGGCGCTGGAGCCGCAGGCAGGGAGGGAGCCGTTGGTGGAGGAGAGCCTGCAGCTTTCCCCTGGCTGGGTGTAAAAGCTTTACACCGGGAAGCCGTGTGGCAGGAGGTTGTGTATGGTTTTTGAAGAGTTGGGTCTTTTTTTTTTTAATGTGGGGGAATAAAATCTTGGGATGATGTTGAGTATCTGAGAGGCTTGGAATCAACTTGACCTGTGCCTGCACCGCCAGCTTCTGTTCTGCCCCGATTTTCTGATCCTTTCCTTTAAAACAGGAGTGGAGTGGTAGTGCACGTCTCTTTAGTCAGCAGAAAAGTGTTACCTGTGGCACACTTATTTCCTTTTCACAAGGAAATGTGCTGCTGACAGCCAGGCTCTGTAGTCAAAGTTATGTAAATGTGGGGGGAGAGGAAAAAAACAAAGTGGTCGAAGAATACCAGTTCTTGTAACGTTTGAGCTGGTTGGTAATCTAAGACCGCACACCTACTCTTCAGCCTTGCGTGTTGTAGTTGTGGTCTTTGGAATTTTTAAGTCTAATAAGGCAGTGGTGCTCTTTAAGCTTCTGATAGTCTAAAATGTTTGCTCTTCGTGGTGTTTGTGAGTGACCAGTAGTTGTTACAAAGGGCGGTGCTGAAGACAGAGTGTTATTAGATGGCTGAATTCGATTGTGTGAAAAGGTGGAGAGAATAGTTATTCTGTTTTTTTACTCTCTTTTTAAATAGAAATGGTTACTTAGCAAACTTTACAGGCTCTATGACACTTGTAGTATATGGTCATTTGCTGGCCGAGTGAGTCGATCCGAGTTCCTTGCTGCTTCTTGAAGAGGTCTTTGAAGTGTTTCTCAAATAGCTTTTAGCAGAATAGGGTTCTGTATCCTTCTGGTTATTGTTGTAAGAAACTTCAATAAATCCACTTGCAGGGTTTTTATTTTTTTGCTTTTCTTAAAATTGGCCATCCAAGGAAGAAAAAAACCAAAAAAAAAGATAATGGAAACTAACAGAGTTTTCTTGTTTGTGGAAGGTGCCTAAGATAGCCCAGCACAAGTGGCTGTGTGAGTCATGAGCTGGCAGGATACAGGACCTGGCTGAGATCAATTGACAGCCTCTAGCGTGCATTGCTACTCTGAAGCTCAGGGTGCGTGATAGACTGCTTCCTTAGAGCTTCTGCATGCTGATTATAACTTGACTGAAGCGAAGCATGTGTGTAATCAATACACTTGATTCTCTTCCCACATACACAAGTTTTTACATCAGGGTAGCCCTGTTGATTTCAGTTGTGTTCCTCGTTACGAGCGTGACTGTGCAAGCTGAGTGGGAATGGTGGCCACTTGTAATTTACTGGAGATTGAATTGCATTGCTGCGTTCAACTCTGATTATATCTGTGATGCACAAGGATGTGAAATACCCATTCTGACCTGATTTCTAATGCTGAAAAAAAGCCCCTCAGAAGCAGAATACTAAAATATACAGGCAAAAGGAAAGTATGAAAGTTGGATGTCCTCTCACCGTGTGCACTGCCCACTGCCCAGCTTCAAACAGCCTTTGGTGATAACCTGCTCAGTTAGGAGCGTTGAGAAGTTTTACTGAGCCTGTTGGATAGGCTTTTATGCCTCTTGCACTCTCATTGAACGTTAACAGGAGTCGTCTGAAGTTGGCAACTGCTGAGTCTTCGTTGCCTTTCTGAAATTGGAGAGGGCCAGTCGTTGCCAGAGAAATTGTAAAAGGAACAAAACTGGGAAAGCCCCTCCCAAAAACCAGAACAAACTACTGGTGTGCAAAAGGGTAGTTGTGCTAAAGCTTCCCTGCACAACTGGGTGTACTTTATTATGAACAGAGATGTTAGTTCTGCGTCTGTCTTTCGACATATTTGAAAGACTGGCTTGCACACTGGTGTAATTGACTGGTCGGGCTAAATGCCTAGCAAAAAGCTTATCAGAGGACGAATAGTAAATAAGGCCATGCATCCAGATAAAACAATGAGCCCTGTCTTGCTGTTCATGGGTGTTTTGAGTTGGGAACAAGGGCACTTTGCTCACCACAGTGTGGGAAGACAAAGTGAATTAATTCCTTGTAGCCATTCTGTAGTTGCCACTTTATTGGCTTGTACACGAGTGATATCAAATTTAGCTGGTCATAAATCCTTGTCAGTGAATCCGTGTAACGTGTCTGGTAGCATCTCTCCAAACGTGCAGAAATAATCTGTCAAATATGTGGTAGCATGACCGAAGGGCACTCCTCAATCCTTGACTTGTTACGTGGTTACTTGGAAGCTGCACTACTGTTGTTGGCAACAGTTTAGGCTTGCTGTAACTTCTCTTACCACCATGGTATGTATCTATGGTGATATCAAACTTGTGACCCATGATTACTTTAATTAAAGTGTCTAGTTTGAAACAGGAATGCTTTGTTCCTGCTCAGATTAGCTTTCCAGATCTTCAGAATGGAATTGTCTTTCTTCATGTATGAAAGTAGCAACTGAGCAAAGGTTGTTCTGTTTTCTGGAAGGGTTGAAGAGATGTACGTGGTAAATGTTTTACTGTTCCTGGAAGGCTTTTTCTCTATACTGTCTAATACCCATCCTCATTATTTTCATTAGGGCATCCTGTAATGGATTTAAAAGCTTTTGTATGGTTAATGAGGCTCTCCAAGTGAGTTAAACCAGTTTGTACTAGGAAAACTTGGGTTCTGTGAAGTGGGATTTATTTGTGCCTTTGCTGATTAATCTTGAATCATCCTCTTTAGTGACTGCCTCCAGGTCAGGTATAGACAATAGTGATGGGGAAGGGAAAAGATCATTAGAAATCGCTCTGACAGATTGCGCTTGCAAAACTGGTTCTTGGATGCAGGAGCATTCGGGAAGGTGGTGCTGAAAGGCTGGCTCCACTGACTGCTGGAATGTCAAGCAACTGGGGCTTACTTTTGAGGGGGGAAACGTATTAGTGTAACTAATCTGCTTCAAGGTAATGACTGTTGACTCAGTCGAGCTTTCAAACCCAAGACACATGTTGATTTCCAACTATTATTGTTCTCATAGATAGTCTGCGAGTTTAGGGCTGAAATAGCAGAACCAAACTAAACGTTGCCCACAGGTGTGGAACTGCTCGGGTATCCCGTTCCTACATGGGAAAGACAAAGGTGCAGAAGTTACGTGAATGGTTTGGAATTGGTTCTTGATAGTCCAAGGAGCCTGTGCTGTGGACCTGTGTTTGGAAGCTCGGGGGATTCGTGCAGGATTTCTGTAAGGCTCTTCAGAACCACTTAAGAAACTTTTGGTGTCTTAAATGAAAGCTTCTGGGGTTTTTTTTCTTTCTTTTTAATTTATCAGATTGCAAGGGCGAGAAAATTAATCATCTTCTGTCTGACCCGTTGTCTCACGTAGTACAAACGAGAGATGAGTCATTTAGTTCAGTTGTGGGCCTGTATCAAGGATGACTGAAATTCTTTGTGATGGGAGGTAGATAATGAGCTGCTTTATATGAAGGTTTTTCATAACAGAGACAGAAAGCGATTGTCCAGTTCCTTTAAATATTCAGATTACAATCTCTCTGACTGATTAAATAGCTTTTGCTATCCATAAGCATTAAGTCTTCCCTGACATTTTTGCCAGCGAACCTTAAGGGATAAGGTGATATTTTCCTGCAGCCGTTTTAAGTATTATTTTCAACTTTGAAAGTGAATTACGTGGATGTGGTTCATCTCTTAGAATGTCTCAATTAAACTGCCATTTAGCCCACCTTCAGACTAGAATGCTCCAACTTGCAACTGGATCCTTCCCTGAGAGGCCTGTGTCACTTGTCTGCTGATGATTCAGAAGGTCATAGTGCTGCAGCACAGCGTCTCTCAAATGTTGAAGTCAGATGATGACTGTTGATATATGCAACGTTTTTGTCAGTTCGTGCCTCAGTGGTGTGAAAGAAAAGCTGGGGGACAGAGGGAAAGAAGAACCTGTTCTCCATCTGTGTGCAAGGCACATCAGAGGGGAAGTAACCGAGCAGCCGATTAGGTTAAAAAATGACATGCTGTGCAAAATGGAATTTCACATTCAGAAGTGTCTGCTAAATAACTGTATTATTTAACAAGCTAATTACGGTTCTTTGCTTTCCAAACATGACCGATGAACTAATTTGCCTGAGGAGATTGCAACGTGGTAGCAATAACCAAGCTGTTACCACGGTGCCTTGGTACTGCACAGTTGCAGAATACGTCCTTTGTCATCTAATTGAATTTCAGCTGTTCCTAAAACAAAATCTATTTAACTATGTGATCATGGAAAGAAAATGTAAGCTTACGTGTTGTTCATAGCGTTGGTAAGCAGAATTTCTTGAGGAAAGCTATAGGATTGGGTCTCATTGCTTTGCTTCCAAGGTCTCTTTTGCACTCCTCTATTTTCCACAGGGGAAAGCTGATTGAATAACAATGCCTTCTCCTTGCTCTGAAATAGAGGAGTAGGATGGCTCAGAGAATTGGGGATCTAGAAGTGATATACAATGGCTAAAATCAAGAATAGCTGAGGCAGAAATGCTGACAAGGCTTCTTGTTTTGTGAGTTAAGGGGGTTGCCTTGTGATCTAGAAATATCAGCTGTAGCTAACTACTAGTCTAGAAATGCATGAGATAACAGGGTTATGAGGTGGGTGGATTTTCTGTGCAACAGAAAGGTTCTGAGAGATGGAGAAAGTGTGGTAATAAAAGCAAAAGATAATCGGCACACTCTTGGGAAACAGGCTCTACCGTGTTTTGTCACTAATCTGTTACATGGAGTTTATGGTTAAATGGTTTTATCCCAGTGATCTGGCTGCTTGGTACTGGTACTCCTAAAACTTGTTGTAATTTCACCAGTAGGGGTAGGTTTTAAGTGATGATCGAGAACAATGTTAGTAAAAACAACGTTTCACATCCATGCTTTGAAGTGTAGAGATGAATCCAGTTCAAGATCTATTGTCCCTGTATCGGGCATGGGAGAAGTGCAGATGGAAGGAGACTAGATGTGAAGATTTGCTTGGCTACGTCTTAAAAAGGTACATAGAAGAAGTCAATTTAGGCTAAATAACTATCTTAATGTAATTGCATATAGGATGATGGTAGGGCAGTATCTGTGCCTGTAACATTTTGCATGTATTTTGCAGCTTTGTAAGACAGATTAGTATCAGACATAGGTGTTGCAGCGCCTGGTAGTGCATGTTTGGGTGCACACGAAGTGATTAACAGGTGTGTAATCAGATCTTTGGTATCAGAAGACATGCCTAAAATCACGCTCCAAGTTCCTTCCAGAAAGCTGCACTGGATCTGTAAGAACAGTGCTAAATACACATATGCAGAACTCCTTATATTTGAGTCTGCCGTTCTCTCAAGTGGTTTTGAGGGACAAAACAAAAGCAGATCAGATATAGCAGTTCAGTTCCTTTTCCTGACTGGCTCCATGTCTGTGTCTGTATTTAGCTTGCATGGGTGGTAACCAGATTAGCTTGGCATGGGCATAACTGCATGGAGTTACTGTGCCTTACTTACATGCTGTACTTCTCCGGTGGTGTCAGTAGGATTTCAGGGTTGTGTCTCTGTTTTCTCTGCTTTGGATGCAGTGGGTTTGATTCTCTGCTGCTTTTTGAGAGGAAAAGAATGGAGTAATTAGGATGTAGCGGCCGTCAGGACTTGCTTCAAGGCAGCAAATAGCAAGCAGTCAACGTGTCCTGTTTGCAGTGAGAATATTGGTTAGCTTGTCAGCCTGAGTGAAAGTTTGCTTGGACTTTAGCCTCCAAACTTTGAGCTGCCTAGTCCAGGTTGGTAGTGGATGTCAAGTAAAGTTGCAATAATTGTGTGCATAAAGGACACTGATAAAGTTCTTCCAGACTTCTGAAGAAACGCCTGGAGTCTCTCCATGTGGTGTTTCTGTTTTGTTTTTCCCAAGGAGTTGATAATGTCATGGGATGGTTTGTAACTAGAATGAGCTGGATACTAAAGAGCAACTGAAGCCTGCTGCTACTTTAGAAAACGTGTTTGCTTTTTGGTCTTTCATCGTGAAGGACATTAGCCTGATGTAACACTTCAAGGTAAAGGTTTTGTCTGTTGTTATCTTTAGTCTCTTCTGGTTAAACTGCAGTTAGGTGCTGCTATAGAGAAACAGCTTTTTGGTATGGGACAGTTTGGTTGGCTTTTCCAGATCATTGTCAATTTATTAAGTGATACTTTCTCTTCTGTTCTATTGTATCAAAGCAGCGCATTCATAGTTTTTCACATTTTACTCTAATAGCCTGTGCAATTGAGTAGCAATGGGGAATTGATTTCTGTTGGTGGACTTTTGGGAAATAAAGGCACTGCAGGCTGACTTTCTTTCAGTTTGGCCTTCAAATACCAAGAAAGCATTGTGGGACAGCAGGCCTTTACACTAGGAAGGAAGGAAGGAAGATCTTAAGGAATGTGTACAAAATTTCCCTTTTGACTCATGCATCTGATCTGAGGCAGGAAATGAAAACTCATTTGTTACCAATGTCGCCAAACACGGTCAAACTGCAAGTTTTGTGTGGCTGTTGAAGTGGCTGCATTGAAGGCAGCTGATGCCGTTGTAGTCAGCAGCACAGAGAAGGTGTTGCTTTTAGCTTTCCTGAAGTTCTGTGCTGCTCTGAGCTTCATGTCATTTATTTTGCTGCCTGTGTAGGCATGGTGAAATACCTTTTCTCGAGCTTCTGTTTGGAAGAACAAATTGTTGCCAAATTGGAGGTTTATTGACTTGAATTTCTAACTCCTGCAGGTGGTGTAAAAGTTACCATGTCATGCTTTCCTAAGGTAAATTTGCTTGCTTGCTTTAAAGAGCTGGTAAGGACTGTGAAAGGCAATGTGGTGAGGGGAAGACAAGAGTGTAATAAAAAGAAATTGTCCAAGTGGACCATTTTGTAGTTTATTCCAAGCTTAATGCTGCAGATAGTCTTTTCTTATTAAGACTCCTGTCTTTGCAGCATTGGAGTCTATTTTCCTCTTTGGCCATGGAACATATACATGAACTGCTATTTGATCTGGTAGATCAGATTAAACCCCAAACTAGCAGTAGCGTTTCTAGAAATAGCTCGGTGGCAAACATTAAAAGCAAACATTACAAATTGAATAGCAGTTTGTCCTTAGTTATATTTCTTTTATTTCCATATGTCTTGTCCTCTCTTTGTAACCTAAGCTACTGAGCGATGCATAACGTTATTTTCTGTGGCTTCTGTACAGGGGAAGTAAAAAAAGAATGTTGCCTCATTTGTTTTCTGCCTCTGCTTTGTTTTAATTGGAGAAATACTATTTGTGTCCTACCACCTTGTATTTACATTCCTTAAACAATACTTGTGAAAGAAAACTTCCTGTTATTCCTGTAAATACTTAGACTTTGCAAGCCCGTCCTACAGAAAGGGATTTGCAGGATCTGAGACCCATGCACAGAGCAGGAGAAGTAGCACTAGCATAGTGGCATGTTTAATAATGCTTAGATGAGAAGATGGAATCATATGCATGTTGCCCTAGATGTATTTGAGGGTGGAAAACGGGACTAGTGCTAGCATGGGCACTGCACTGAGGAACACAGGTGGATGCTTCCATTCTCTGTCTTCTTTGCGTCTCTGGTTTCTGTTCTAAAATAGCAAGAGGAGAGGGAAAACATCGGCTCTTGTTGTATCCTGAGGTCTGAATGTGAGTAGAGGGCAACAGCACGTCTTTTACCTGATTTCACTGCAGTCCTCGCGCACAAAATCCATAGGAGGAGCTGTAGAGCAGATGAAGTAGCAGTATCTTAACTTGGCATGCAGATCAAAGCCCCGAGTGATCCCTATCTGCTGTTTACCTAGCAGAGTGGGAAAGAGCTTAGGCTGGCCTCTGCCACAGGAGGAAGAAACCCCCTTGGGAGAGAGACACGCTGTTTAGTTTTTTGCTTTCTTTCAGACCTGTCTGCAGGTATTGAAAAACTTTAATTCTATGGGCAGTTACTGAAGCCTGTCAGCAGTTACTCTTCAATTTCTTATCCTTCCATGACCCTTCTGTTGGAGGTCAAGGGCATCTGAAGTAAAAAGCTCAGTAGCCCTAATGCCTTAGGGTGAGTATCTGCCACTGCTCTGTCAGGCATGCTCTGTTAGCAACTGCTCCTGAGATCCAAAACGGGTATGGTGGAGGTTAGTGGAATTAAATATCCAGGCACTGTTTCAGGGAAAGTGGAGTATCCTTCAGCTGCAGCCAGCATTCGTAGGGGGGTGGTTCTTATTTCCTTATTTGATTTTGTTTAGGTAGATACCCGACTTCTGCTTTTTTTCTGTCCCCTGCTGTGTTCTTTCTGTGCTGAACTGTATGGATGTCTTTTTGCTCTTGACAATGAGTGTGGAAATCTGGGAGTGCAGTGTATTCTTGTAAGTGGGCAGCAACAGGAATTTGTTTTGAGATGCAACCTAATAACTTCTATGCTGTTTTGATTTTTAGTATGTATTGAATTCAGTATTTTGTGTGTTTCAGATGATAAAAAAGATATTGACCATGAAACAGTGGTGGAAGAGCAGATCATTGGAGAGAATTCTCCTCCAGATTACTCAGAGTACATGACAGGGAAGAAACTTCCTCCTGGTGGAATACCTGGCATTGACCTCTCAGACCCCAAACAACTGGCTGAATTTGCTAGGTAAGTAGGAAGAAGGGAACTTTAAACTAAAATGATTTTCTTTTCCCTGGTTTAATTATGAAACTGATAGGCAAAATAAATGTTAGATTTAGCATGAATTATTGTTCCATTTAATCATCTTGCAGAACAAGGGACTTCATTCAGAATAAAGTAGCTGATAACTACGTTAAAATAACTGGGTTTTACCTTCAACAGTGACTTCAGCAACTTCTGGCCTTTAGTTCTTTTGGGGTAAGACAGGACCTAAATACATAACTGTAATAGACTGCATCTCTGACGTATGTTTTATGTGAGTAGCCTGAGATTCTTCAGCAGCAGAGGATCCAGTAAATGAAATGCTGCATTCAGATGGTTCAGTACAAGCAAGCTACAGTATAGTATTTAGTTTGAAAAGCCAGTACTGTTCTTTTTCGCATGCTGCTTTCTTCTTAAGCTCTAGGTCTGAGTCACCTCTCTTGCACTTTCAGAGACCACTGATAGTTGCAGTTTCACAATTGTTAAGTACATTGCTTGGATTTTCCTCTGACCATTCAGAATTGTCCCTCGTTTACATATCAAAGCACTGAGTTACGAGGTGACTTTTACTTTCAGATAGAGGTGAAGCCACCTAAAGGGCTGGGGGAGAGTACTGCCAAAGTCCTGTACTTCCCTCTCCCTCCGCAGAGCCCCTGGCTCTGGCACCGAGTGCTCTGGGCAGCCAGTGGCCTGCAGAGGGCAAGCGTGAGGGCACCAGAGGAGTCTGCCCTGGCACCTGGAAGCTGTCACATCAGGGTTGCCTTTGCAGCTTTTACTTGGTTCCCTTCTTCGGGTGCATGTGCTTGTAATTTACCAAAGACATACTCCTCCTCTCAGTTGGTGGGCAACATTAATGTTAGTGTCCCCAAATATTTGCACACAACTGTTGGCTTCCTGCAGGTGCTGTAATCAATTTTTCCCATGTTGAAAGCAAAACGTGTATAGGATGACACACTTGCTTTCATTTTTGTTATCAGCTGGCTGTTTTTCAGAGCTCTGGCGTACAATTCTGGCACTTAGAGCGGGTGGACGTTAGATGTTGTTGCTTCCTGGGTCAGCTAGTAGAGGGAGAAATACACTCTTTTTTAACCACTGGCTTTTTCAGCTAGTTGCTAGATGGCAGAGACTGTTGAGACAAGCTGTAATCGGGCATCTTGGTTGGGTAGACTTTGGTGTCCAGTGTGTACATCTACTCTTGTTTTACCTCTTTGATCTTGCTGCTTTTTACAAGCTTGTTCTGTTACTCTTAAGGGTATAGTCTTGCAGGGCTTGCTCCCTACTTCAGGCTATCTGACTTGGAAATGTGTGAAAACACATGACAAACTCTTTTTTAACTGTGATAGAACGCTTTAGGAAGTTCTAGAGCCAGTATGTGTAGCAGATGATGGAAAGATTGAGCCCTGTGTGTGCAGTCTTTTCTCATAAAATGTAACCTACTTCAATCATAAGAAAAAATATGTGGTGGTTGGAGTAAGCAGCTTGAGGGGAGAAATCTCACCTTTAGCAATATGCCCAGGTTGCTCAGAACCTATATAGCTATGTGAAAACTTCAAGCATCTTCTGTTTAAAGAAAGGTTGGTTTTTGATTTATTGTTCAGAATTGATGACTGAAACTTTTACTCTTGCCTTCAAAAAAAAAGAAGGGTGGGATTGAAAAGAAAACTGTTATAACTTTGTTAGATCTTAAATGATTGTATATAGCTACAGCTGAAGAGTATAGATGTATTAGAATTTGAATATTGTGTGTTAAGGTTTTGGTCCTCTTCCAGTAAAGCATGTTGAAGGGACTCCTTTCACCTTAGAACCTGGATTCAAGCACTGATACCTACAAGCCTGTTTTTCTATTGATCAGTTGGCTTGTTGATCTAGATTGCTGTGTGCAAGTATCACTAGAAACCTTGCATGGCAAACTAGAAGAATAAAAAACTGGATTTGCTTGTAGTGGGAACTGGGCTTGGAGTTGTTGATACTAAATTAGTGTATTTATTTAGCATAAAGGTCTCTGAAAGTTTCAAGCAATTTTAAATTCTCAGTAACTGTATTCTGAGAACTTGGAGCAGCGTGTGAAGTCGAAACTGTTACGTTTATGTGTAGCTTCATGTACTGTAAGGTTTTTGAATAACAAGTATGTGTTTTGTTGTGCACAGTCAACGTAGAAGGAAGCATGAACTGGCCAGTACGATTGTATGTAAGTGTGTTTTGAGAGCCAATTATTTCGAGTAGCTTTCCTGTTTTCATTGAGGGTAGTTGGACAGATCTCAGTACATGTATATAGAAATTAGCTCCAAGTCAGGCTAGATTCACTGTTTATAAGCACACAGCTTATTTTGATGAGGATAGGCTGTCTGAGACACTTGCATCAATTCTTAAGTTTAGATAGACAAAGCATGAATTGTGGTGATAACAGATTTTTAGACAAGGTCTGGAGTTCTGATCATGGTCTGATTAGTGAGACCTAAGGCAGGGCTGGACTTGACACTTGAAGTCCTCTGTAGCCCTGGAGCCCTTATAGAAAAAGCCCAAATTGAAAAGTGTAGTAATTGAGCATCGGCAAGGAACACCACTGCTGCTCAGCAGGTAGGTGGCACTAGCAGAGTGAGCAGTTGCACCATCTCTTGTTATACAATTGCCTTTTGCTGCTTTTTTTTAGTGCATTTGTCACTGAATCATGGAGCAGGAATCTGGATCCTTTAACTGGAATTCTTACAGTTTTTCCTGGAAAGGCTTTTAGACATTGTACAACTACTGAAGGCAGGGTGAATAAACAAGTTGAGGCGAAATGCTTAGGAGTGTTCAGTAATGCATAGATGAATGACCAGAAATGTTACCTGCTTGGACAACTGATTGCCTTTCACAAATGATTCTATTGTAGGACTCGTGCATTTTCTCTAGCACACTTGAAAAATGCAACAATGAGAGAAAAAAAACCTGTGGGGATTTCTCTTAGGCAGAGAAGTCAGAAGATGAAATGTGAGTTGTGAATGACTCGCTCAGAAAAAAATTAAACCTGATGCTTTGCCACATTCCCACTTAATACCTTTGACTAGAACACTGGAAAATGTTTAATCCAAGTCTAAATTGGTTACAAGCAATTCTGTAGTTAGGTGTAAAGAAGTCATAAGTGTTTGGTAATAAAGGCTTGGGAAGTACCAGACAGAGACAGAGTTCTAGTTGGTACATGTGGCAGATTCCCTCAAATAAAGCCACTGAAAAGGATGTGTACAATTGCCTTCTCCTACCCTCCTCACAGACACATGACTGAACTGGCTAAAGACATCAGTAAAACTAAGAAATGAGAGGAATATGCTATAGCTGGGTAATTGGCTCAGTAACGGGTCCTGGTGGTAAAAACTTTCTCTGGCTTTATCTTCTCTCAGAAGAGTAAAGCTATCCATCAGAAAAGGTACTAAGCAGAGCACTTAGTGTCCATGTTGTGAGGACTGCCCCTCCTTTCCATCCACATTCCAAAACGGGTAGAAGACAAGAGAGAGGAAACTGTTAAACAGAGTTTGAAACTGGACACCCTTCTTCAAAATGAGAAAGGATTCTGGTTACCTCGATTTATGACTTTGGCCTCTTTATAAGGTGTACGCTTTTGTGTTGGTTTTTGTTCTTGTTACAGAGAAGATTAAAGGACAGTAAACTCTCAATTGCTTTACCCAGAGAGCTCTTCTAGGGGAGAGGAAATCTCTCTTCTCTTTATTACAACTGCAATGGTGACCCTCTCTTAATTACACATGGTATTCTTCATAAACCTCAAAAAGCCTAATTATTACTTTTTCCAGAACATCAGAGTAAAAGAGAACTTCTTTTTTTCATGATGTTTTCCTCCCTATCTGTGGCTGAAGCACAGTAAGACACTGGCTGTGGTCTCTTTGGTTAGAGAGGATTCCTGGGACACCTTGTGCCACTCCTCTTGTGTCTATTTATCCAAGAGCCAGTCTAGCCAGCTTCAAGAGTTCTTCAGCACAGGTGAATTCCTGCAGCAGCAGAGGAAGGAAACAGATCAGGAGTGGCAGTGACACTGCTGATAGGGGAGGAGGAAATGATTCTCTTACCTGTTGTTAGGATTGTGGTCATCAGCGTAGGTGAATATCACTGCTGGTCATCACAGACCTCTGGGATATGTCAAAGGAGTTGCCTGAGAGGGTGATTCTGTTTAGGTTAAATTTGTGTATAGAGAGAAAAGAAAGGATAGGGGAACACAGAAGGGAGATGACAGAACAAGGGTGACGTTCTGTGGTGTTATTTGGGTTTTGATTTATGAATTTCCTTTATTCCCAGCCTTAACATTGGTTCTGTGACTGACTTGAAAAAGTGGATCTTGTAAGACAACAGGTTGTGGAGACTGACAGAGGTTTGGAGTGGGGGTTTGTTCTGACAGGGTACAGTTATTTCAGTTCAGCTGGCTAGATGAAAGGAGGCAGTTAGCTGTTATTTTCTGGTGTTGCACAGTGGCAAAGCTGCTTGCTTTGTTTTGAGGAGCTGAGTGGTTTGATACCTGTGATTTCCCTCAGTCTTTATGCATCCTTAAGACACGGATCTCATTCTGTGAAGATCCTGGATTGCACACCTTCCTACTCCCTCTGCTGTGCCCCATTCACTTCCCTCCTCGACCCCCAAGCTGACTTTGACTGCAATCACAGTGTCCCAGTGCCTTGATCCAAAAGGTGCACTGGCTTGGTTTTTGCGCTTACCTGGTCTGCAGTTAGGATAAACTCACTGCAGAAATGAAAAGTTCTGGTCTTGTCATGTAAATTGTCATTCTGTGAAGGTGGCTGTTTCAGGTGTGTGTCTGTAGTTTTAAACAGGAGTATGTGTTAGAGTTTTGGTTTTGATGAATGTTTCAGGCTTAGAAGAACTTGGAACAGAGCTGGTAGAGATGCTCTGCTGGGTGGGAGCCAAAAGTCTAAGCACCAGCACCAGCTACCTGCGACAGTGTAATTAAGATCAACAGCCCAGGTTCTAGTCTGGTGTCTCTTTGGAGGAGGTTAAGACCAAAATCTCTTTTTCTAATACAACGTATTAGAACCATCCGGCTCAGCTGCTATTGGTTCCTCAAAGCTTCCCGACTACACTGGCCAGGGTATCTTCCCTCTTATCCTTCCTTCAACAGCCTGTTACAGACATAACACTATTGCAGCATTTCTTGCTCAAAGACTGACTTACTACCAAAGGCAAGACACAAGAGTTACAAGTAGAATTTGACACAATAGTCACTGGGATCTTATGCCAAGGGAAAAAAAAATCAGGCACTAGCCACTAAAGGTGTTTACCACATCTTTTGTTACTGATTCCTTTTCTGTCCAGTCTCTCCCTTTACAGGTAGACTTCAGGAGAATAGTGCTTTTACTTATTCTGATGTCACCGACACACATCTTGGGCCTAGGAGTGGTTTTGCTTTGTTTTTTTGAAGGAGGGGGAATGACTCGGCCAACATTTAACAAGTTGATAGAGTCAGAAGTAAAGGTGATGTTTTTGACACCAGCTTTGTCCTCTAAGGATATTTGTTCTTTAGTGGCTTTAAACTATGTTCTGTCATGTCCTGTCTTGTCAAAGCATTTTTCTGTGTGTCCATTTTAGGGTAGTAGATGCTAATTTCTGCATCAGTGATACACTGAGAATCCCATGCAAAAGGTAGTTGAAAGCTTTCTCTGAGGATACTGTAAGAAAGCTTGTGTGTGTGTGTGTTTTTGTGTAGCCTCAGTCCCTGTAGTACTCTCAGTCTAGAACCTCCCTGGAGATTGTAGTCAGGCAGTTAATCCCAATCACTTGTTTGGATTTAGGTGTCTAATGCTTCACTCAAAGAGGCTGCATAAACTAAGCACAGCACAATCATTCTGTATTCTGACTGGATTATTTAGATGAAATCTAATCAGTAGGGTAATGTAAATAATCTGTGATCTTGGGAAAAAGAAAAGTTAACGGGAAGGTTAAAATAATAAGGACTCTGGTCTGCAGGAACAGATAGAGTTTGCTGTGTTCAGGATGTTTCTACCTTTAAAACTGTGAAGTATTTAGGTGTGCTGCTGGCAATGGTGCCAGAGGAGCCTTGTCAATACAGATGCTTTGCACCTGTCTTCTAGGAGCTGTTAGTACCTGTAAATGAGAGGGTTGTTGGATATGATACTCTTTCACCTCTGTATTTTGAAGCCTGCAGGAGACTGCAGTGTTCTTCAGTTAGTGCTGCATGTATTCTGTGTAGTCTGGTTCAGAATCTCCAGCAGGAGTTTCCTAAGCATCCACTTAGAGAAAAGAACAAATGCAGTCTCTAAATCCTCTGTTTGTTCTTTCCTCTAAGTGGATGCTTGAAGAGGGTTTAATGTTGTGTCTATCAAGTGGCTGTCAAGTGCTTTAATCCCTATGTGACCACTTGAACTGTGCTACATCTCTAATACTGAAAGGAGTGAGATTGTTTGAGGGACAAGTGATAGCCCAGAGAACTGTAGGAGAATTCTCCATCCATTATGACTCCACTGACAGTTTTAAGAAGGTTTTCCTGGATCTGGTCTTTAGGACTTCTCCAGAACAGTCTCCACACAACTGACTCTTCTCTGACATCCAGACAAGTGGTTGTTACATTCTACCAGGGATCTTACTGTACTTGAGACAACACATGCAAGCAATAGTTTGCTGAGCTCTTTACATTGTCAGTGGAGACTAATGGCACTTGTAAGGTCCGTGTCAGTGACCAAGAATAAGTAGGTGATTGCTTGTCAGTTGCCAAGAGTGGAATCCATGTGTACAGTAGCTTAAAGAGAGGATAGTTTCAGTTTCTGTGGTTACAATGGATGATTGCATTGTGTAGAGTCCACAACTTGCCTGCCTTCCCTGCTTGTGTAGAGTTTTCTTCTGAAGTCTTGTGTGGTGAAAACACTGAAAAATGATTGAGGCTGCTCTGTCCTGGTGCAGGGATGGACAGAAAGTGATGATAGGCCGTGTGGGTAGCAGCATAGCAAAAAATGGAGTCTTCAAACAAACTCTCCTGATTACAGTTAGCGTAAGTCAGAAAAAACATCCTCTATTTACACTTCTTCAAAGGACTAGAAAGGTAGTATTAAATGTCTTATTCTACATTTGAGAGGCCCTTCTGGAAGAGCTGGACTTTGCAATTGCCAGATTACACTGTTAATATCATTATGAATCTTCTGACAATATTAGACTAAATCCTACTGATACACTTGGATACTGTTGAACAAATGTGCACGTTGCATGGGCAGTTACAGGAGAAGAACTGTCAACTAATGTGTTTTCCTCTTTTTATCTTTAAGAATGAAGCCAAGAAAAATTAAAGAAGATGATGCCCCACGAACGATAGCTTGTCCTCACAAAGTAAGTGAAGTGCTCAGCTTCTGAGCAGGTAGCAATTTGTAGACCCGAATTTTGTACTGATGTGTTTTTTCTCTTGAGTAAAATATCTTACTGTTAATAGACTACACTCAGTTAATTGTATTTTAGTTGTTATTCTTTAGAGGCTTCCTTAAAAACCTTTCACTGAATAATATGTTATTCCCATTCCTTGTCTTAAGGTTAGTGCATCCCTAATCTTCTGGTAACCATGATGCACAGTCCCTAACATGCTGGTTTTACTGTTGTGATTTCCTGCCACCCAAGAATACATACTTGAAAGAATGTTCTGAAAGCTGTTCAAAGTACGTTCCTAAGATCTATATCTCCTCTGCTGGGAAACTATGACAGATGTGGAGTCTAGATCAGGAATCAGCAATTCATGGTGCAAGATGCCAAAGTCAGCATTACTGAAAGACTTTGAATTACAATCCACAAAGCTGGAAGGTGCATCATCTTGAAAGAGAGAAAGAGGCGTCTCGAAGATATGATTTTTGACCCACTGGTAGTGGAGAAGCCTCTGTCTTGAGTAAATGTTGCCAGTCACCTAGATTGGCAGCATCTAGCTTTACTGCATTATCCAGCTTTTGTAGAGCTTCTGTTAGCTGGCAGTCTGTAATGCAAAAAGACAAATAAAATCTTGCTGACTTCTGGTCTAGATAAGTGTGAGCCTAAGCAAATGATGAGGGCAGATAACTAATAGTAGCCATTAGAGAGCATGAGTAGAAGACTTCTTTCTGAAAGCCATAGTCCAAGGAATTTGCTGGATTCCTGTTTGTGCTTATATTGATTTCCAATTCTTCACTTTCTACAAGTGTCATTATTTCATTGTAGTATAGTATGTGGAGATATAGGAAGAGTTACTCCTTACAGTACCAAGGAATGCTGCCTTCATGTCTTTGATTTACTTTTTCATAGCCTCAACTTCATCTGAAGAGGGGTGAGAAAAGAATATTCAGTCCTTCCATTTTCTTTCTTGCGGTGTTTCTAGGCTTTGTGCATTTATGATTTCAGTTTAAAACAGAGAAATATTGCAGAAGATGTAACTGCCCCTTTCAGAGACAAGCAGGGACTTGATGGGCTGTTGAGTTTGGTGCTGCTTTGCCCCACTCAGTTCTGTAACTGTAACTTCTTTAACTGTTGTTATTAGGTTTTATGGGGGGAAGAAGTCCAAAGAGGAAGCTTGCAGAATTTGAGATGAGCAGTTTAATGTTGCTTTAGGTTCTGTTGGTGAGTTTTCTGCCTTGTAACACAGTGATGTTGTTAGACTGGTTTTATCTAAGCTTAAACAGTGTCACTTGAGTACTGATAGAATGTATAGAATTCTATATGCTGCTTTGAATTTTATGAGGAGTTTTGAACCTTGAGGAATGTCCGTTGATTTGTCACCAAAAGATGTGAAACAAAGGTATAGAAAGATTAAGTCAAGGGTAAAGAGAGCCCCAAGTTGCTGCTGGCTTAAGTGTACTCTGGAACCAAAAGCAGTGTTCCTGTGACAATGCATCGTGGACCCCAGATTAAGAGGTCTGATGCCACCCCTGAGTTAATGGGAGCTGGTTTTAGGTTGCATTGGTACAAACTCAGAGATTCTCTTTGCCTTATTCAGTTGACCAAAATGATCTTTGTAGGTTTAAACTGTAGAAGCAGCAGCAGTCTCTGAATCTCAAGGTGGTAGTGATTGATCTACTGCTGCCAGTTATGGCAAGGTAGCTGTAAGCTGTTGTGTGCTGGTATCACTCTTGCTCCGTTAGTCTCTGGAGACATTCAAACCCAACTGGATGAGTTCCTGTGTGACCTAATCTAGGTGGTCCTGCTCTGGCAGGGGAGTTTGGATTGGCGGAGCTTTCAAGGTCCCTTCCAGCCCTTGAGATTCTATAATTCTCAGGAACGAGAAGGACACAGAAGAGGTCAGATTGTTGGGAGATAGAGTGATGCATGTACAAATTGGTACTAGGGAATAATCTATGATATATTAGAGACTGTTGTACATCATAGTTCTCAGAATACAGCACATTGAAGAGTATGCAATAGGTTATCCATCAGTTATCATTCTGTCTTTGTTTTTGGTTTGGGTTTGTTTTAGTTTCTTCATTAAACTGTAAGTGCTTGTGTTTGGTTTCTTCATTTGCTTCTATCAGAGCTGCAACTTTTCCATGAGGCTGTCCTGTTACATATTTGACTGCACATAGTTGATAATACTCAGTGAGGAGAGGGTTTGGGTTGTTTTTTTTTGTTTGGGGTTGTGGTTTGGTTTTGTTTTTTTTTTCCCAGCTTTTCAATAGTTCTCTTGGTAAGGGATCTCCTTTTCAGGGCCAGCCTTTAAGAAAGCATTCAGCATGTAAAAGCATTTGAAATGCTTGTACTGCAGCAGATAAAACCTTCTTTGTCAGAACTGGTTTATGTACTAATTGAGTTTCACTGTTCTTTTTAAAGGGCTGCACAAAGATGTTCAGGGACAACTCTGCCATGAGGAAGCATCTGCACACTCATGGCCCTCGAGTACACGTCTGTGCAGAGTGCGGCAAGGCCTTTGTGGAGAGCTCAAAACTAAAGCGACATCAGCTAGTTCATACTGGAGAGAAACCCTTTCAGGTATTGTGAACCTCCAGCCATAAGTGCCACCCTTTCCTTTGTGGACACATGTAGACTGTCACTGTAACCTGTCTTCCATATCACTCTGGGAATGCCACGGTGATTTTTTTTTTTCTAAAATCAGAAGTACCGAACAATCACCTTAATAATTGGAAGTCCCCTTAAGCTAATTAATCTCCCATTTGTCTCTTTCCATGGGCTTTTGTTAGAAGTGAGCAAATGTTACGTACATTGGAGATTACCTTCCAAAATACCATGCAAAGTGAGGTGGTCCTGCTCTGGCAGGAGGTTTGTGTTGGATGATCTTTCAAGGTCCCTTCCAACCCTTAAGATTCTGGTATTAGCTGGAAGTCTGCAGTTACTACTGAATGAGGAGAATCTTATCTCCTCATCACCCTTTCAAATTGTGGACAACTGAGACTTGGGGCTATTTGCTCAGTTGCTTCAGGAAACTCAGTTTTCCCTAGTGAGTATTAATCAGTTTTGCAACAGAGTGATGGTAGTCACTGAATCTTTCTCTGTCCATATCGAGTCATGAGAGCACCTGCCAGCAGGTCCCACACCTAGATCATGATATTCCTTATGAGTCTTCTTTACAGGTATTCATAGTCATGAGCATATCTGCGTTCTCCCTTACATACTCAAGATATATTTTGGAGGGGGATGGTTTTCCATTTCTTCTTTAGAATAAATGATTGCAGCAACTTGATTTGCAGTCCTCAGGCGTTCACGTAGGTGTGTGTGCTGGATCTGCTGCGTGGTATTTACCACTAAACATGCTGCCCTTTGTATTCCAAACTCATCTTAAAAGCAAAGCTGCTCAAATGAGCAAATCTTTGCAAATTGTCACTGGAAGGAGAAAGGTTTTGGTTTCTTCTTGAATGGAGGTTACAAGTGATGCCCACGGCTTCACCTATCACAGTCTCCAGCTTCCAACTTGACCTTTGTGCAGAATCTTGCCCTGCTAACCGAAGGAAACTAGTAGCGTTTTGTTAGCTAACAGAGTGTGTCCTTTCCTCCCAACAGTGTACGTTTGAAGGCTGTGGAAAGCGTTTTTCACTGGACTTCAATTTACGCACGCACGTGCGAATTCACACTGGCGACAGGCCCTACGTTTGCCCATTCGACGGCTGCAATAAGAAGTTTGCGCAATCCACTAACCTGAAATCTCACATCTTAACACACGCTAAGGCCAAAAACAACCAGTGAGAGTCGGAAGAGAAAGCTGTTGAACTCTTTAAGCATCTTACAGGAGAATGAATTGGAATGAAATACGCCTCCCCTTTGTATATTGTTTCTAGGAAAGAATTTTAAGAAATAAAAAAAAAAAAACCCAACCCTACAAACTCAAAAAGGACGTGTTTTGATAAGTAGTCAATAAAAAGCAAAAAAAAAAAATAAATAACACAAACCCACCAAACCCCACAAAAGAAACTTTAAGGTGCCGTTGCTCAGACGCTCTACCTTGCTCTGTAACCCCGCTTTCAAAAGCGTGGCCGCGAGGGGGTCACTTCACGAACTCGCGTCAGAAAAGACAATTCTTTCTACAAAACAGTGCTAAAACAAACAAAAAAAAAAAAGCAAACCAACCAACCAACAATTGGGACTTCTTTTCACATTCTTACGAATACGAAGCTCTCACCTGTTGCTTACGATTTTTTTTAATTTTGTATTTTCCAAGTGTGCATATTGTACACTTTTTGGGGATATGCATAGTAATGCTATGTGGGAATTTTTCTGGAGGGTGATAACTTGGCTCGAGGTAGATTTTTTTTCTTTAAAAGAATGGGCAGTTACATGCATACTTCAAAAGTATTTTCCTGTAAAGAAAACAAAAACGAAACAAAAACAAACAAAAAAAAAACCCACAAAAAAAGAAGTTCTATAGGTTTTGTTTTGCTCTCTTAATTTTTGGTTGTATTCTTTGATGTTAACACATTTTGTATAATTGTATCGTATAGCTGTAATGAAATCACGTAGTATCAAATATTAGATGTGATTTAATAGTGTTAATCAATTTAAACCCATTTTAGTCACTTTTTTTGGAGAAGTACTGCCAGATGCTGATGTTCAGTGTAATTTCTTTGCCTGTTGAGTTACGGAAAGTGGTGCTCAGTTGTAGAATGTATTGTACAGGCACTGACCTTTTATTAACACCTGATAATATGTACATCCCGTGTAACAGAAAGGGCAACAATAAAACAGTGGTCCTAAAGAAAGAATATGGCAGAAAATGATCTGTAAGCACAGTCTATTTTCTTTTGTTGTCCAGAGCACTCCTAGTTCCTCTTGACCTCCCAGAAATTGGAAGCTAAATAAACTCAAGTTTCCTTTCCTTTGCATTCAGTTACAAGGATTGGTGATGAAATCACGTAATGCCATGTCAGGTCATGTACCTAAACAGAATTGCTGACTGCAATCCTGTGTTTGGGTGGCCTGGACTTTCAGTAACTGGAATGGTGGATTTGGAGGCTTGGCATTGTAGTGGGGAGTCCTCAGTGTGCCTGGACAGCAGCTAGGTTAAAACAGTACAGTGCATCACTAAGCAGGCAGCTTTGCTTAGTCAAGGTAAGGAATCTTGGTGGTTTCAATGCAGCAACAGTAGAAAGTGGGGAAACAGTAGGTTTGGAGTGGTTGTACCAGCAAAAAAAAGACAAAACTGTCCTTTTGTGTGACTCGTGACTGAGTGTTGCGATGGGAACTCCTGGAGCGTCGTTGAACACATTTTACTGCAAGGCAGGAACTGGGGAGTTCTCAGACAACTCGGTGCAGTTCTGGTGGCCTATCTAAAAGTGGTTATTATTTGTTCAAGTGTTCAAAGCAAGACATTTGCAGATACTGTCGTAAAGTGTGACAGATGAGTAAAGGAGAATATGTACAGAAATGCATAAGGGTTATTTTTGAGGGCTGTGACATTTTAATGTAGTAAACAACTGTTGTTCATCTTTTTTTTTACTATTATTATTCTGTTCTTATGAAGTTCATCAGATTTTTCAGTGGTAATACTGTAAAACCTCCCTTTGAGTCCACTTTTGGTGACAGTGGAAAAAGCCCGTGGGTAATAATGAAACTCCGTGGAGACCAGTGGAGTTGTCATCCGCAGATAAGTTAATCTGAACACTGCAGCTCTGAGGTTTAGGGGCAGAAAGAAAGAAAGAAAGAAAAGATGGGGCATTTCATTGTAAAGTATGCATTGGAGATTTGGCAGTATTTTATTTTATATATATATATATATATAAGCAGTTCTTGAACGGGACAACATACTGAAACTTGTATAGTTATAGTTAAATTAAATGCTGTATACAGTTGAATTAGTGTCTCTTCTTTTTGACAGGAAATAAAATGAGTTCAGTCTAGTTCTAATTGCCCTTACATTTATTTTTTACCAATGTACATGATGTTGCTTGCACAGAAGTTTGCTTTCCTGTCTCATAAATGTGTTACCCAGTTTGTTGAATTGCAAGGTAAAGAGATTCCTTGATGGTGTCGGTACTTCATCCTTGAACATACTCTTGAGACTAAATTATTTGTTAAACGTTGATTTGAGGATTAACTGAGAACTGAAACTTGTGCTCCCTCTGCTTATATTGCATCTGGTTACAGAAAGACCCAAAAACATTTTCATCTAAGCCTCAAATCAGTAGCGTTACACTCCTGAGTGTAAGTAGCAACATTTAGTAGCATGGAAGATCTTGCTTTGTAACTAGTTAATTCCATATTGGGTATGAATAAATACTTGCACTGAGCAGCTTCTGTAAGTTATTTCAGCTTTAAAGGTATAGTTGGCATATCTTGTTCTTAAAACTTAAGGCTTAGTTGATTTCAGAGTTCTGTGGATTTTCAGTGAAGAAGTTACAGGTTTTGGGAATAGCACCAGAGTTGACTGTGAAAACCACCAGTGCCAGCCTGGTTCCGATCAGGTTCCTGCATTACCCCACCCATTTGTGAGCAAGTGCAGGTAAGGGCACTCTTAAGTGATGGAGGAAACATAGCCAGTGGTTTTAAAGCTGGCAGGAGATTTTAAGTGCTTACTCATCATGCTTGTTCTGCTGCTGCTTTGATTTTTTTTTTACGTTTCCTATTACCTTATCTGGTTCTGCTTTTGAAATGGAAGGAGACAAACTGTGTAGCTGTTACTTCTGGAAATTGCTTTTTCTTGAAGAGGTTGTAGGAGNTGACTGAGTGTTGCGATGGGAACTCCTGGAGCGTCGTTGAACACATTTTACTGCAAGGCAGGAACTGGGGAGTTCTCAGACAACTCGGTGCAGTTCTGGTGGCCTATCTAAAAGTGGTTATTATTTGTTCAAGTGTTCAAAGCAAGACATTTGCAGATACTGTCGTAAAGTGTGACAGATGAGTAAAGGAGAATATGTACAGAAATGCATAAGGGTTATTTTTGAGGGCTGTGACATTTTAATGTAGTAAACAACTGTTGTTCATCTTTTTTTTTACTATTATTATTCTGTTCTTATGAAGTTCATCAGATTTTTCAGTGGTAATACTGTAAAACCTCCCTTTGAGTCCACTTTTGGTGACAGTGGAAAAAGCCCGTGGGTAATAATGAAACTCCGTGGAGACCAGTGGAGTTGTCATCCGCAGATAAGTTAATCTGAACACTGCAGCTCTGAGGTTTAGGGGCAGAAAGAAAGAAAGAAAGAAAAGATGGGGCATTTCATTGTAAAGTATGCATTGGAGATTTGGCAGTATTTTATTTTATATATATATAGATATATAAGCAGTTCTTGAACGGGACAACATACTGAAACTTGTATAGTTATAGTTAAATTAAATGCTGTATACAGTTGAATTAGTGTCTCTTCTTTTTGACAGGAAATAAAATGAGTTCAGTCTAGTTCTAATTGCCCTTACATTTATTTTTTACCAATGTACATGATGTTGCTTGCACAGAAGTTTGCTTTCCTGTCTCATAAATGTGTTACCCAGTTTGTTGAATTGCAAGGTAAAGAGATTCCTTGATGGTGTCGGTACTTCATCCTTGAACATACTCTTGAGACTAAATTATTTGTTAAACGTTGATTTGAGGATTAACTGAGAACTGAAACTTGTGCTCCCTCTGCTTATATTGCATCTGGTTACAGAAAGACCCAAAAACATTTTCATCTAAGCCTCAAATCAGTAGCGTTACACTCCTGAGTGTAAGTAGCAACATTTAGTAGCATGGAAGATCTTGCTTTGTAACTAGTTAATTCCATATTGGGTATGAATAAATACTTGCACTGAGCAGCTTCTGTAAGTTATTTCAGCTTTAAAGGTATAGTTGGCATATCTTGTTCTTAAAACTTAAGGCTTAGTTGATTTCAGAGTTCTGTGGATTTTCAGTGAAGAAGTTACAGGTTTTGGGAATAGCACCAGAGTTGACTTTGAAAACCACCAGTGCCAGCCTGGTTCCGATCAGGTTCCTGCATTACCCCACCCATTTGTGAGCAAGTGCAGGTAAGGGCACTCTTGAGTGATGGAGGAAACATAGCCAGTGGTTTTAAAGCTGGCAGGAGATTTTAAGTGCTTACTCATCATGCTTGTTCTGCTGCTGCTTTGATTTTTTTTTTACGTTTCCTATTACCTTATCTGGTTCTGCTTTTGAAATGGAAGGAGACAAACTGTGTAGCTGTTACTTCTGGAAATTGCTTTTTCTTGAAGAGGTTGTAGGAGGATCCCAGGTACAGATTGGAGATGCTAAGTGAATACGTTCTTAGTGAAGCGGAATGCAGGGACCTCAGCTGAACTTGCACTTGATTTCAGTTATCTCCTCCTTGAATTTTGTCATGTTGTCAATCAACAAAGCCGAGTGCTGAACACATTCTAGCAAGATTAGCTTGTCAGCAATGATGTGACTTTCAAGGCAGGCAGAGATCCTTTCCCTCTGCTGGTTCCTCAGTAAGTAAAAAGCAAATGAAACAATAGTTAACAGAAATGGCAATACTATTGGGGTTGAAGTGCTAGATGAGGAGGAATAGCAGTGACAAAGAAAGATGTTCCTGCTTGGTCACCACCTGCCCTGAGGTGCTCACACCATATTTCATCAGAGCACGCCTTGGAAAAAATGGGACTGGGGTTTTTCTCCTCAGTGAAGGTGGACAAGCTGTGTGCTGAATAGCATTCTTCCAAAAGTGGTTCCTTAATGCCTTGAAGAAATAGAGAAAAATGGGTGTCTTTGTCAGGGCTGCTGGACAAATGGGTGTGGGAAGTCTAGTCAGCTGTGGCTGTTCCTAGTGTGGCTCTTCCAGTTTGCTAATGCTGGAATGAGAAGGTTTTTATCTGTACAGCACCTTTCTGAATCCGGCTAAGAGTGGCTTGAGGAGGGAAGTAATGTTTGTGTCACCATCAAGCTTGGACTTCATAGTGACTGCACCAATTCTCCTCTTGCTTGAAACTGTGGAGGAGGGAAAGGTCCTTCAGAAGTTTGGGCATGGGGCATGGCATCTAAAATCACATGTTGTGTTTGAACTTTGCAGGCAGGGAAACAAATGAAAGTTGGGCTTGGGACCAGTAGCTTATTCATTGCTGTGCCATGGGAATAGTTAAAAAGCAGTGAAAAGGTTTCTTAATCAGCCTGATTTTCCAGTCCCAGGACAAAAGAATGAGAGAGGGATGTGAGGAAGAAGGTGCTGAGACCCCACTGTAGACCACCACAAGCAGAAACATGGTGATCCAGCACAGAGCAAACAAATGAGAGGTGGAAGGTATGTGCCCTGTACTATCCGAGACTCAGCATTCGTTTTGGTGACATGAATTGATCTGCTACCAAGCTGCAGAAGGCTAATGGCACGAAGGTGGCTTTACAGCACTGCTGAAATGCAACCTGGATGGCTACTGACTTCATTTTGTCAGGTAATTTAGTCAGTGCTCTTCTACTCAATTTCATTCTCTTTGCCTGTAATAAATGAGCTTAGGCAAGGTTGTGTACTCATCATTGTCTTATGAAGGCAGGTTTGCTCAGGATTGTTTTCAGTCCCTTTGTTTCTCTGGAAGTAGTGTGGAGAGCATGGAATTCCCTTTTGGAGAGCACACATCAGATTCAGTATTAGAGTTAAGGTGCCTTTTTCAGGTCCTGGCTTCCCCTGAAGTAGCAGAACACTATTTTGCTATAGGCAAGTGGGTGAGGTCACTTAAAGCAACTGGGGGTGTTTTTAAACTTCAGTTTCAGGGTTTTCTTAAATCTTCTGCTGCTTCTTTCTAACAGAAAAGCTTTTAAGATTGGATGCTGGAGGGATGCCTTGCATTGCCTGTTATGATGTAGATGTTTTGTGAGCTGCTGTTCTCACCAGGTTCCTGTGTAAACTGAAAGCTCTCTTCAGGAGCAAGCCTGAAGTTCTATGGAAGTGTGGGTGGATTTTGGGAAGGAGGAATGGAAAGTCTGTGGGGTCCTTGCAGGACTTCTGAATGCTTCTCTTGGCACTTTTCTGTTAAGTGTTCCTGTAGGTTTCAGTGTGATTTCTCTCTAATCGGGCTGCTATTAGGCAGCCTCTCTCTGTCAGTGCTTTCAGTCTGTACAGACACTCTTGAACAGTAGTTTGCCAGGAGATGGCAGTGAATTACCAGTTAGTACAGCGTGACCAGCACACAGAACAGCCAAGTGTGTGGGGTCCCGTGAGGTCAAGTGTTTGTAAGGTGTCCTGTGGTGTTCAGTAAACCTTGGCAGACTTGGAACGTGCCAGTGTCAAAGAGCAAGTTTCCCACACATTACAGAGTGGCTTCAGCTGGCTTTAAGCTGATGGAGTGCAGCCTCTGTCCCAGCCTTGTCACCCACCAGCCCATTGCCCTCAGTGCAACATCCACCCAGCTCTAAAACCCCTCCAGGGACGGTGACTCCAGCAGCTGCCTGGGCAGCCCCTTCCAATGCCTGACAGCCCTGGCAGCAAAGAAATTCCTCCTCACATCCAGCCTGAACCTCCCCTGGTGCAACTTGAGGCTGTTTCCTCTTGTTCTGTTGCTTGTTCCCAGGGAGAACAGACCCACCCCCACCTGGCTGCAGCTGCCTTTCAGGTAGTTGTAGAGAGTGAGAAGGTCTCCCCTGAGCCTTCTTTTCTCCAGGCTCAACAGCCCAAAACTGGACACAGGATTCGAGGTGCAGCCTCACCAGCACACCAGGGCAATGATCACCTCCCTGCCCCTGCTGACAACACTGTTCCTGATCCAGCCCAGGATGCCCTTGGACTTCTTGCCCATCTGGGCATGATGCTGGCTCATGTTCAGTGCAGAAGAGACACAGCTCCATGCTGTTTTCTGAGAGTCCTACATGTACTTGTGCATTCATAAAAAGCACCAGCAAGGCAAAGACCACCAAGACTGTAAATAAAAACTGTTGAGTGTGCCGTGGCTCGTATATTTTATCAAATGAGCATTAATATCAAACTTCTTTATAAAGAATGTGGAAATCTAACGTTTTGTTTAGCTGATAGACAGGTAAAACACTTCAGCTGCTGCTTCCTAGTAACTCTTAAGCTCCCCTGAGGCAGTTAAGGCCTGGCTGCAGTCTTGGGGTACAGGTGTGTTTCAGAAGGATGTTGTTTGTGAATAACAGGTCTATTTCTGAGATAGGCCAAAGCAGATAAAGACTGAGGCATAAGATGGGGTCCTTGTGAAGCAGTGGGAAATCCACACCCAATAAAGCTTGGTGACTAGGTGTGTGCTGATGTACTTCAGCTAAAGCTCGTCTTGGGAACTGGTTGCAAGACAAATTTGTAGAAAATTCTGATTTATTACTGTTTTGACATAAGGGCCCATGGTCAGGTGTCCTTCAGAGCTGCGAGATGCTTGCCAAGGACCTCACTAATACTGCCAACTGCAATTTTGGCTTGCAGAGTTTCTGACTGCCTCATGCAGCTTATGTTTTGACGTATTTTTCAACACATTTCTTTCCTCTCAGCAAAACAGAAGGCCTTTGGATATAGAATCTTTCAGACTTGATTTTTAACTGGTGCTTTGACAGAACCTCCAACGGGTTTATATGAATCCAATGACTCCTGTAGCCTGAAAGGGTGTACAGATGTTTATGGTTTGGAAGTGGATTGTAAGGGCTGATACAATGGCAAGTCTTCAGGTTTTGCTCTTGTGGGGGGTTTGTTTGTTTGTTTTTATTGTTTCTTCTTGCCTAGGGTAGGTGCAAGGGATTTCATCTCATTTTCTTCCAGAGTGTAAGTGGAAATATACAGTCCCTCAGTTATGAACTGGCAGGGAACCAGGTAACTGCCTGGAGGAAGTGAAGGCTAACAGAGCTGTTCTTACTTTTACTTCCTCTAACTGCAGTTAAAAAGCTTAAACTTTATTACTAGCCTGTTTGAAAACAACCTGTTGTAGATCCTTCCTTAAGTGAAAACCCGTTATTGCACAAGGAAGAAGCTATGTGGCCTGGCTGATTGCAACACTTGAGTAAACCTGACCTAGGATAAATCTCTGCTGAAGACAAGTAGATGGGGCTTAGAGAAGGAATACTGATTGTTTTCTTTCACATCAGCTCCAGCCAGGTCAAATTACCCTAGCAACAGTCCTTCCTGATTTGCTGCCTTTAACAAACAGTGCAGACCATCAGGTGTGTTGTGTTGATTGCCACATGGGTATGGTTAAAACGACACAACTCTCTTTTACTGGTAGTATAAAACATGGGGGGATTCTTTCAGTAAGAAAAAACAGTTGTAAGGGAGTGTAATAGTGAATGATGCCTTGAAGCAATTTAACAGATGTTAAAGTTTTATGGCCCTGAAGAGTGGTTTGTAAACGTCAGAAAGGTGCCTTGCTCCCATTTATAACGAAGTCTAGGGTATTATTTTTCACTGTTGGCCTTGCCTTGCTTTCAGTTTGTTTATTGATGAAACCATGTAGCTTAAAATCATGTTGTCAGTCAAGTCAGTTAAAACTGATGACAGACTGTAAGTTACAGCATACGGAGACACAGGCCCCCGGTTATCATTTATTGTACAAGCATCCTCTTATACCCCCTTTAGTTCTTTCTGAGCAGAATTGTTTATTGTTCAGTGGCCTTCGGAGCAGCTGTGCTGGTAACTTGTGTGCTGATGACCATGCTGCTTGCATCTGCTGTTCACGCAGAGGCTCCTGTGATCAGCTGCATCCACACGCCGTCTTCACACGCCGCTCCACCTCTCTCGCACGCTGCATGGACTTCTACATCTTGCTTTCCCACGGTAAGTAGACAAGCTTTTACCGTGTACCAGATGTATTATCCTGCACAGTATGCCTCAAACCTTTTTTTTTTTGCCTCTATAGATGACCATTTTTGTCATTAGTGAGGCACAGTAATTGCCAGCCAGTTGCACTGGGAGGATGGCAATGGCTTACCTTCCTCTGCTTTCTTCCCCCTCTGTTGGTGGACATACAGAAGTTCCTAAACATTGAAAGAAGCGGTTAGCTTCCTCATGATTTCGAAGCCTGTCTCCAGTAGGTTTGGCCCAGCAAGTTTCCTGGTCCCCTACTCTCTTGCTGTGCCTCCTGGAGTCGCATAGTCCCTCAGATCCCTCATTTATCTCCGTGGCTAGAGTGTTTGCTGTGGCAGGCTGCCTTGGGTAAGCTGCTGTTTTCTCTGTCTGTTTTTCTGGCAGAAGAAGGGTTTAATTACACCTTCTGTTAATGTAATGGTGTTTGGCACACTTCTGAGCTGTAAGTTGTTCTTTAACTATCCACAGATGAGGAGTCTGGCCAACAACAGCTGTTCACCCCCGTTTTCCAGCATGATAGTAGATATATTTAATTTGAAAGAACACGTCTCTGTAAGGTCAACTTTTAATGTGTGTTTGTGTGTGTCTTAGTAACTTTCTTAGTATGTTAACCTGTCCTGCACCTGCAATGTACAGTTGTCCATGCCTTGAATGGCTTGCTGCTTTTACATGCAAGCTCTAAAAAAACCTCTCTATGCAGAAAAAGGCAAGGAAGAGACAGGACAATAAGAAAATACTGCTGTGTTACAGTTGCAGACATGATAAATGAACTGAATTTCACCCCAATACTTTTGCTATAACTTCCCTAAAACTTGGAAGAGTTGTGCCTGTGGGCTTTTTTTTCCTTGTTGTCACAATTGAGCATATTTGTGGCTGCAACACAGAACAATGGTATGAGCCAACCACTAGCAGGGTGGTCATAAGAAACAGTAGAGCTCAGGGACTTCATAGTAGGTGAGTTTTGCTTTCAGTGAGTTTCTTAATTCCCTTCAGTTGTTGGGGTGTTAATAGAGCATCTCCTACCCAGTATCAGGATGATACCTGTGGGAAGGAGGATCTGGAGAGGCAGAACACAGTTCTGTCTGACTTGGCTAAATTGGTTGCCATATGAAAACATCTTGCAGGAAGAAACTCAAGCATGTTTAAAAAGGCTGGGGCTATTGTCTAGCTTGATTTAATAGAAGTCACACAGATGTCAAGCAGCTGACACCAAGCCTGGCTGAAAGCTGGCTGTTACCCTCCTCTTAGGCTTGTTGAGTAACCTCTGGTGCCTGCTACTGCTTATTTGAATTCCAGGTGTTTTAGTACATACTGCAAGTGAAACATCCTGTAGGCCTTTCTGATTTCAGGTCCCAGTCTTTCAGAGACACTGTTTTTTTTTTTTTCATTCCAACTATTTGTTTCTGTGCCATAGTTCAATGCTGTTTCTCCTGCTGAGAGAACACAAGGTACTTGACTGGAACTGCTCCCGGTCACGCTTAGTTGGAGAAGTGCTGCCCTTTCCCTTTAGTGATCTAGCAAACCTGTGCTTGAGAGTGTTTCTTTCAGTCATGTGTATCTGGCTTTTAAGAAGTCAGTACCTGAAGTGACCTCTCATAAGCAAAGAGAGAGGCTTTTTGCAAAGGTCTCTTGCATAGATCATACACACATCATCCTGCTTTCTCTGTGTGGCTTTTTATTTGGAATACGGATGTTCTTCGTGGGCTGCTTGTGCTGTCTAAAACACAGCAGCATTTGCTAGAGATGTGCATCTTAGAGCCAAGCATGCTCCTGATTCAGGTGTGAACAGTGCTCTTGGCAGACATGGTGCTTCACTCTGCAGGGACTCTGGGCTCCTGCAGTTGTGCAGCCTCGGTGCTGAGCAGCACTGCTTAAACCAAACAAATGCAGAATAGGAAGGATCCAAGCCCGCTGCCAGCTCTTTGGCTCTAACAGCAGGATGGTTCTCTTAGTACCTCTGTAATATCTTCAAGTAGGGTGCTGACTGAGAAGATCAGTTTGAAGAAACAAGCTCAGGCAACTTCCCTTCTTTATTCCAACGAACTGATACACCCTAACTCAGAGCAAGGCACTGCCCTTCATGCTGCTGCATGGAAAGCAGATGGAGTACAAGCTTCTTGAGGCAAGAGCCAGAAAGCCTTGCAAGCTGCATTTAACACGAGGAAGCATCGGGGTAAAACCAAAGTCAAAAATTTATTCCCTCAATTTCATATACAATCATTACAGACTCCTGTACAAAGGGGTAAATGCTCTTTGCTGTGAATCGTTGTGCATATGCAGCTTGGTAGACAGATTTAACATTCAATTTGAATCTCAGTGCAAGTAGGCACTAAAACATCCAACATACCTCCAAGGTATAAAAAAGACATACCAGCTTTACAGGTTTCTCCAGCATGTTTTGTTACGGTGCAAAATGCTGGGAAATAAGGTCTCTTTAGAAAAAAAAATTGGTATAAATTAGACACATATTGCACTTGTCCCAACCAAAAGTGTAACAAGTTGTATTTACTGAACTCATTTGGTACGTTTTAGAACACTCCTCACACACCTGCAACTCCTGTCTCCTGGCCATTTGTGCCAAATATGTGTAGATTTTAATCCAAATCCGAAATGAGTGTTTATTGCTCCGTGACTAGTGCAATCCCTCCTGAACAGATGGCTAGAAAAGAAAATCACAGCGGATTAACCTGACATGAAAGCTCTCCAGAACCATGGTTTTGGTTTTCTTTCCAGTAGCAATGTGACTCGAAACACAAAGATCAGAATTGTTCAGATTCCTAACACGAGGGTACTGAGCACCAGCCACTTCAGACACTTTACACCCCTATTTTCTGGAAAGGTATGAAACCCCCCCCAAGTTTTAAACACATACATATTTCTACAGTACTTCAAGCTGCTAAGCTAACATTGCAACCACAAACATTTGGTGTGGTAAGACTTGGATTTCTGTACATCACTGGCTGTGCTGGGAGAAGTGGTGCAAAGCTGCGTTGACCTCAGAGAACAAACTCTATCTGGGCTGAACCTGGTCAGCGCAATCTGTGCACTCACCAAGTGAGGAACAAGAGGTGAAGGCAAGTAACATCAGTCTCAACTAGATCTACGTTTCCCTAAATCCTTACAAGCCTTGAGATGTAAAGGAACAAGTGCATACAAGGCTAGCTTTGTGCTTCAGGTATTCATTCAAAGCTGAAAGGTAAGGGAGTAGCTTAGGAATAAATCATTTCTGGTTTAATCTCTTCTTTTTAGCAAACAAGTGTGAACAAAACTGCTGCTAAACCCACTGATGTATAAAAGCAGAGAGGAAATAAAACACATGGCTAGCTGAATGCTAGTCCATGTCTTAGAACAGTTCAGGGTTACCTGAAAAATGCCTCCAACACTTCATTTCCTCCCCCTACTTCAGCTTCGAGCACTGTCTTTACTTCAGTTACGTACAAAAAGAGCATTTCTTTTCTGAAAAGGTTTCTGCGTTCAACTCAACTCAGTCATTCAGAACACGAGTGGAAGAAAACCTGATTTCTGACACTGTGCCATCCTCCAGATCCTCCTCCGGAGCTGCAACAGCAACTGCACAATACTTCCTAAAGGCAGGTCCCCACCTTACTTTCTTACTGCTAGACATCAAGTCCTGAATAAGGCAACGTGCTGCGTACAAATAATGAGATGAAATCCTCATCTGACACGTTTTGGAATTCTTTATGGAGATGGCAAGACGTTTACACTCCTTGTGTGGGTCAACGTTTAAAATCACCCAACCAGCTGGGCTTTGGATGGGGGTGAGCAGGCAGGTGAGGTTCACAAACTAGAAGGCTGCTGGATGACTGGACCTGGTTCGCACTCACGAAGGTTGTCTTCCGACCTCATGTACATCAGGAACACAGTGACAGTGGCAAAGGTGGCTGCATTGACAGGAAAAGCACGGAGCAGCGTGGAAGTAAGACCTCTGGTGAACACCCTCCAGCCTTCTTCATGGTAACTCTTTCTGACACAGTCTAAAATGCCCTTGTACTGTGTAACACCTCCAACTCCATCGGCCTGCAACCGGGATTTGATCACATCCACAGGGTAGGTGGAGAGCCAGGACACGATTCCTGACATCCCCCCAGAAAACAGCAGCTTGGGAATAACGTAACTGTCTTCAGCTTCACAGCCTAAATACCTGGTCATGCAGTCATAGGTCAGGAAGTAAAAGCCAAAGCTGGGAGTCTCTCTGATGAAGGTAGAGAGCATGCCCCTGTTGATGCCCCTCAGCCCTTCCTTCCGATAGATTTTGATCAAACAATCCAGAGAATTTTTGTAGTTCTTGGTTTTCAGTTTGTATTCACCTGTTCCTTGAAGCTGCATCCTTGTCTTTGCCAGCTCCATGGGGCAGCAGATGACGCACTGGATCGCCCCTGCTGCTGACCCTGCGAGGAACTGGTTTAGAGGAGTGTCCTTCCCCAGAGCACGAAGCGTGTTTCCTTGCACACCGAACACCAGCGCGTTAATGAAGGTCAGTCCCATCATTGGCGACCCAATGCCTTTATAGAGTCCAAAAGCCTAGTGGAAGAAGGAAGAAAAAAACCCTTCTTTAACAGAGGTGTTGGAAACCTCCTGACACTGTGCCCTTCTGGCTCTCTCTCGTGCCCTGGCTTTCCAACGGCGGTCAGACGACCAGCACCGTCTTGCCTGGTAATCGTTTCATCGCTGCCTGGGACACAAACATCTGACCATCTTTAGCAGTGCAAACACAGAGCTGAACACATCCAGAACATACTCTGAGTCTCACAGAAAAGAATTTCTGGTGCATTTTAGACTTTGCTTTTTAAGCAACTGAACGACTAAACCCACCCTTATAGTTCTGGTTGTAAAGCTTCAGCAGAGAAAGCCCTCACCCATTGCTTTGCTCATTGCTTCAGGCTGCTCAGAGTCTTTTAAAGTCAGCAATGCAAATACCTCCCTACCTCATTTAAATAGTCAGCTTCAAAATACCGACTTCCAACTTAGTCGTGGTCGTCACGAAGTTTCTGGCCAACTTGTGGCTACGCTACCTGCCCTGCAGTCAGGTCAGTGTAAGGCTTTTCATCTTCAACATCTGTAAGGTTGTTTTTAAACAGCCTTCCCACCCTCCCCACACAAAATCAGCAAAGCATTCCTTTTATACTTACAGATTCTTGCTTTATGATGGACTGAAAGCAATGGAAGGTCCCACGGTAGAGAGGTTTCTCTACATTTTGAACTTGGAGGCGAACCTATAAAAAGTTGTACGAGAGACTGACGTGGATGTCAAAAGTGGCCTAACTGGTAAACTAGTGTCTTGTACACATAGCAATGGATATGCAAGAGCACAGGCTGGACACTGCAATGCCCTAAGTGGCAAAAGAACTTTAAAAACATTCTGGAAGGGAGGGTTTTGGTTTAATTTTGGGGGTGAAAGCATGAAGGGAGGAGGATTAGCAGCTGCTTGTGGCTATCAGAAAACCAGGATGTGGAAGCAGAACGGGGGGTACATTGTTATCTAGAATTTCAGATAGAAGTTTTCCAGTACTGGCTATAATAAATACTTTCTTTAGCTCCCAAGAATACTTCTCTTCACACTAAGGACTATCTGTACGAGCCTGATAGAGCTTCATAAGTCAAAGATGATTGTGAAAAGATGGCAACTCTCCCCTCACGGTGTTTCTGGGTGTGGGACCCTTCACTGAGAGATGAGTTTTTAATTATTACTTTTTTTTCAGAGGGGAGTGGGGAAGGGACTCCTAAGCTGTCTCACTTTGCATAAGGAAAGGAATAAGAAGCCACTTTTCCCTTTAAATTTGAGTCTGTTTTTTTAACCTGCTGAGTGCACACGATTTGTGTGGCTGTGGCTGCTTCAACCCTTTAAGGCAAGTAATCAGTCAGCTTCACTGAAACTGGGTGTTAGGAGATGGGCCTTTTTCCTGATGTTTTTTTAACCTTTAATGGGAAAGTTCAATTCTGCTTTTTCCTGCTAGTTTGTCCTCAGCACACCGAAAGCCTCAAAGCTGCCTCTTGCATGCAAAGCCCTACACTGAAATAAACTCTATAAACTGGCTTCATTGGATCGGTAACGTTACAAATCTGTATTTGATCTCCAGCAAGGAGTGCTTCAGTGTTCCTTAGAAAAGGTGTTTATCAGCCATTTAATGCTGCTGCTGCAAGTCCAGAACAAAAACCTTCAGGACTCTTATTCTAAACAAAAGATTTGAGGAGTTGTGGAGTCTCTTCCCTTGGAGGTCTTCAAGACCCACCTGGACACGTTCCTGTGTGACCTGATTTAGGTGAACCTGCTTCTGCAGGGGGGTTGAACTGGATGAGCTCTAGAGGTCCCTTCCAATCCCACCATTCTGTGATTCTATGATGATTCTCTGGTGTGTGTGAAAGAATCCTCACTTTAAAATCTTTTTATCATTGTTTCCCTGAAGTAATAATAGATAATAATCATGATACCACTGTAGCAATAGATGCCACTTCAACAACAGGTCTGTAGGATGTGGGCCTAGAAAAGGATTTGGGGACGTGGGTTTGTCAAGATCCTGTACTTAGGTGAGCTTTAAGGCAAAACAGAAGTTATTTACAGCTTCAGTAGTTTTTGTTAACTTTCCTAAGACATGTCATTTTGTTTTATAAGTCAACACTTTAGTTTTCAGTGTCTTTTTAGAATGTTAGTCTGGCCATACTGGGAGGCTGACATCACCTCAGGTCTTCCAAGATGGAACAGGGTTTCAAAACATCTTGGCATTAAAAGTAAGCTTATGGCAGGAGTCAAAGAAAAGAAAATCCTTTGTCTCTACAAAGTTGCTACACTTTGTTACTGGAGTGATGTTTGCATGGGAGGCAGATTGTTCATAGCTAAAACTGCTCAAGGAGCAGATCCACCAGCAAAGTCATTAATCTTAACAAGCTGTCAGATTGCACAAAATGAGGGTTTGCTCCCTTTATAGTTTACTGCTATTGTTTTGAACCCTGTCTGTGAAGTCAGGGGGCTTTCCCATGTACAGGCTTTGGGAGAACTGCAGCTTAGGAACCTTCTTTAACTTTTCTATGGGCTTATCTTTTGGCACTTTAGAATTCATTGTGTTCTGTGTGTAGGTTGACTTGCCAAGTGGCATCCAGCTCCTTTTTGTCTCAATGATTTGTGAAGCGTTGTCCAATAAGGAGTGAAAACCAGCTCTGTGGTGTGAGCACAGCGGTGGCCACCTCAGGATCTTTGCAGGAGCAAACTGCCAGGTAAGGCAATGAATGCTAATGAATGTTTAACTCATGAGTATTTCATGAGCATAAAGAATTATAAAGCTCTTTATAAAGTGTTTATAAAGCATTATAGAGCTCTTTGGAGTCTGCAGCTGTAGGAAAGGTGAATCATGTGCAAAGCTTAGCCTTCTATTCATTGACCAGTATTCTTCCTTCCTTCTTATTTGAAACCTCTGTTACTTAAGGTTTTGGGTCCAATAGTAACACCCTGTAATTTCACATCACTAAATACGTGTTTAAAAGTGTTCAAGCCTAAGCAAAAACACCCCAAACCATCACACCCCCAAAACAGCCCAAACATATAACAATATGTGAAGTAGGTGATTTAGAAATGTTTGAGCAATGGAAGTGCCCTCCAAGGACATGTAGTTGTTAAGACCTCAACCTGAGGTCGTTGTAGAGGCCCTGTGGAAGTGGATACACCAGAAAGAAGGTTCAGAATCAGACTTTACATTAAAAAAAAAGAACCAAAAAGGATATTTAAACCCCACTCCCTCCGTGCCCTAGCTGTAGAAGAGGGAACACATCAGTTTAAAACCAAAAAAAAAAAAGGGGAAAAGCTTCATAAGTCTCTTAGATCTTTATTTGAACTAACACATTGGGGAATAAATGAAGACTGAGAGAAACAGAAGTGTTCACCTGGGCTATACTTACTAGGCAACTCTCCCGTGGTGAGGCTTATCTGTCATCTACAACAAAGTAACACTTTTGCTGTTAATGAAGACAGCCCCTAGCTCAGAAAGTAAAGGCAGTTAAAAGCAAAAAAAAAAAGCAATCGTATACATTACATCAACAAACCCAGGGACAAGGAGTTTGCCAGCTCTGAGATCAGCTCAGCTTGGGTGTTTCACAGAGTGACTTCACCGGCTTAGTCTCTCCCTGCGTGTCCCACGATCCCCCTCCCCGCTTTGGGAAACATGGTCGCTGCCCAAAAAAAGAAGAGCTTAAATGCCAAGACAGAAGTCAAACGGTGGCTTATCTAAGCAGCTTTCCCATTGTTCAGTTATGTTGTAAACTTACAGTCTAAGGTGTCTACCAGCCTAGTCCTTTAAACACTGCGGAACTACAAAGAGAGTTAATTCTTAACACATGTACATACACAACAAGTTATGCAATGGCTTGGTTCAGGTTTTTTAAAGGCTGGTTACAGGGTTAGTTTTCCCCACGTTCTGTGGTGAGTTTGCAGCTCGTAACACAAACATTAGCATTGTCTCTGACAAAAATACGTAGAGAAATGCTTTCACACCCTTCTAATGGGTGTGAAAATATCCTGTGCCACACGGGATACAAAGCTATCCAGAAACAAAGCAAAGCAAGGTCTAAAATGTTCTAAAGCCAACACGTCTCTGGCGTTAACTACATCTGCAAGAACGACTGTGGGAGCCTCAGTTTTGCAGACAAATGTTTAGTTTCATGCCCCAGAAGCTGTTCCACTTGAAAACAAATGGATAACTTCAGTCTGAGCACTTAATTTTAGCAGTTTTGCTGGCTTCGGTGAAATGACCCCCTCACCTTCAGTTCAGCATGTAAAACTTGGCAGGAGGGGGGTGAGAGAGAAAAAGACAGCTGGCCCTGTACCACTGTAACAAAACATGCAAGGCTGGGTAATACCATTCCAGAAAATATATACTAGAACTCAACCCAGTTACTTAGCAGCCAAACTCACCACACTGAGAAACATGTGTGTAGATCTGACTGTTTCAGCAGCTTGCATGTGACTGGCAAGGCCTGATAATCCACTAGCTAGGAAAATCTGTATTGAATTAACCACGTGCTGGAACACAGAGTCTGTGGGGGGTTGAGCTCAGTAACACTATCAGCTCCTTGCATATCTAAATTGAGCAAGGTAGAAGGTGTTCCAAATATAGCTCTAGCGGGTGGCGCGCTGTCTGCTGCAGTCAAGTGATCTGCTCTGGTAACGTAGCAGGGAATGTATTGGCACCCCTTCTTCTATTCTTCCAGTGCAAGACTGGATGAGGCTGCCAAAAAGCAACTGGATTTGCCATCCCATTCTGAAGAAAATGAGCTTAGGCCTTGGGGGGTCCTGGCTGAAGGGTCCTCCGGGAGAGTTCAGACCTTATCTTCGAAGCAGCTCCCCTTGGTATGCATAACACACACAGCTAACAGATGGTCAGGAAAGCAGTTTGAGCTTGGAAAGTTCTAAAAATATATATATAATCGTGCTTAAAAGGAAGGGAAAAGCCCCCAGACAAGCTTCATGATGTGGGGTTTTTACCCACTTTTACACCCTTTGGCTAGTGTAACCAACGAATGCTTGAGGAGTAAGCAGCAGAGCTTGAGGGGAAAACAAAACAGACGTTTTCAACCTAGTAATGACATAGCTTTGAGTTACAGACACAGGGAGAGGCAGTTTCAGCAGTTAATGATGAACAGCTGCAGGGAAGCGAGTTTAGAGCAGAACTGTTACATGGAAGATGGTCTTTTCAAACAGAAACATCAGTACAGCACCGATGGGCTGGCAGTTTAGGCCAATGTTTGTCATGTTACTGGGCTGAATCACACATGCAAAGAATTTTTTTTCCCTTCTCAAGAGATGGAGACTGCAAACCTATAAGTGGTGGCTGAGGAGGCCTGCTCCAAGCTTTCCAGCACAGCTTTATGCTCCTACAGTGCCTGGGGATGTTTTTGTTCTTCCTCCCCTGCTCCTTGGAAAAACCTTTTTGCTACCTAGAGGCAAAAGTGTTTCACAATCAACCCACCTTAACGGTGTCAAATGGGTGTCCTACCAGCACTCCAGCAGCACCTGAAACAAAACAAATGCCATGGTGATGCCTCACTGTTTTCTTCCTGCTTCGGGGGCCACCACGGCCCCCAGCCTGAGGTGTAAGTCCACAGGGTTACTGGTGGGTCAGGTGAAGAACCCCCTATCAGTCCAGATGATGAGAGAGCTACAGTTCAGGCCTTCAAGCCAATGCTGGGAGCCTTTGAGCCCCAGACAGACACTGGAGGTGTGTGGCTACAGAGACGTGCCAAACCGTGTGGGATGTTCAGCAGTGATTCAGCCCAGTCTCTGCCTAAGGCAAGTCCAGTGGGCAGAAGCTGCGGATTTTTCTCCAAAGCATGATATTCCATGTACATGCCACTCTGTGGAAGCACAGAAAACCTGGAAGCTTCTCTAGAGAAAGAAGGAAAGAAGGGAATCCCAGCTTTCCTCCTGCAGCAGGACCGTGCGTTACCAAAAACACAGGGCTGTCAGTTACAGCACCTACTCTGAGTGTGTGTTTGGCCCTGAAAAACCACACGTCCTGGCTGAAGCAAAGGCTCTTCTGTCCTCAATTCCCTGAACCAAAACTGGAAGTTCAATCCTTTTGTGACCTTCTCAGATGAGCAGAAAGATACCAACCCCTCCCTCTTCCCTAGATGATGTGGCAGGAATAGAAAGCCCACTCCAGGATGGAGTAGTCCAGGTTCTTTAAGGCCAGCGTGGCACTAAGACAGCCCCAAGTCACAAAAATAGCGACGTGCCTCTGCCCTGTGTTCAGCACAAAAAAGGCCAGTGGCACCAAGTGCCCCGTGTGCCATCCCTGGCAAAGCAAACAGCCTTAGGACAAAGTCAGAGACAAGCTGCAACAAAACCCACCCAAAACACCAAAACCAAACCCCTCTCTTTGCCAGCCGGGCAAGGAAGAACAGCAAAGCAAACAGCTGAAAAAAAAAACAAAACCAAAACCAAACGCCAGAATAAACGTCCCAGCTAGGATGAGAAGGAGGGATGCTGTACGCAGATAAACCGAGAGGCACGGGATGAACAGACGTGTGCTCTCCCCCTTTCCCCGTATCCCATCTTCCCCGCTGTCAGCATCTTCAGGCTGGAGGGCTCCCTCCCCCCAAAACCCCCCCCATTCCCAGACCCTCGGGTACGGACAGCATCCCGCAACCTCTTTGGGGAGACAACCCCCCAACCCCTCCCCCCGCTCCGT
>WBNH01006654.1:31973-76585 GCA_013401255.1 Urocolius indicus | reverse complement strand
GGGGGCCGCCCCCCCCCCCCCCCCCCCCCCCCCCCCCCCTTCCCCTTTATTTGTGCGGCTACATCTGAAGAGTCAAGCAGAATTAGGGGGGGAAAAAAAAAACCCAACCAGATAGAGATTTTGGCAGGTGGGGAGGGTGGAAGGAGGCGGTCCGGGGGAGTGTGGAGTGCTGCGTGAGCATCCCTGCGAAAGGATGCGAGGACTGTGGAGGGGATGCGTCTGTTTAATAGGGGGGGAATTTAGGGAGGTTCTGCTGCCCTTCTGCTCTGCCGCAGCTGCTGAGGCCTCGTCTGGAGTCTTGTGGCCAGTGCTGGGCTTCCCAGCTCCAAAGGGACAGGGAACTGCTGCAGAGAGGCCAGTGCAGGGACACCGAGATGATCAGGAGACTGGAGCATCTTCCTGATGAGCAAAGGCTGCGGGACCTGGGGCTGTTCAGTCTGGAGAAGAGGAGACTGGGAGGAGATCTCATTAACAGTTACAAATATCTCACTGGTGGGTGTCAGGAGGTTGGGGCAGCACTTTTTTTCTACTGTACCCAGTGACAGGACAAGGGGTGGTGGGATGAAGCTNGTTCCTGTGTGACCTGATCTAGGTGGGAGCTGCTTTGGCAGGGGCGTTGGACTGGATGAGCTCTAAAGGTCCCTTCCAACCCTGCCATCTGTGAATGCCTGTAACACCTCCTCTGCAAGGAAAGGCTGTGAGCTGGGGAGAGAAGAGAAGGCTGAAGGGAGAGCTTATTGTGTCCTTTCAGTGCTTACAGGGTGCTTGTAAACACAGACACTGCTCACCAGGGCCTGTGGAGGTAGACAAGAAATGATTGTTTAAACTAGAAGCCATTAGTTTCCTTACATATAAGGAAGAGATTGCTCATGATGTGAGGATTGTGAGATGCTGGAACAAGTCTCCCAGGGAAGCTGTGGGTGCCCCATCCCTGGAAGTGTTCAAAGTCAGGTTGAGTGGAGCTTTGGGCAATCTGATTTAGCTGAAGGTGTCCCTGCCCGGGGGAGGAGGGCGTTGCACTAGGTGATCTTTAAAGGTCCCTCCATCCAGTGTTGTCCAAAAGAGGAGAGGAAGGGCTGCACCAGTGGATGTGGGCTCTGTGCTGACTGCTCCCCGTGGCACAACTGAAAGCAGGGATGAGAGCCTGCCTCTAATGGTCAAAGCCACAAGCCAGCAGCTTGCTGCTTATGGGGCTTCACAGGGCCCTGAATCTAAGTCTTTGGTACTGCTGCTCTACTTCATCCTGGAGAAGAGACTTCTCCCCTCCCCACGGGCTTTTCTTGTTTCTTATTAACTCTGCTTTCCTACTAACATCACCTGGCTTTAGGGCACCCTGATTCCAGAGCCTTTAAATGGGAAACTCAAGCTGTTGGCAGTTTCCAAAGAGAGTCCTCTTTAAGCTGCTCGTTATTTCTGCAGGCAATGTCAGAGAAAGGGGAATACCAGTGGCCTAGAACAATAAGTAGTCTATTTGAGCTTTGCTTAGAGTAACATGATCTTCTTCAAGGCCTGCACAGTCAGCTTTTGCAGAGTAAGTTCCAGAAGCAGCATGCAAAAGCTGGTTCAGGGGAGCTGCCTGCTCCTGCTGCATCACACACCATCCTCTCTGCCCCCTAACAGGGACCTTAGGCCTGGCTGAACCCATGCACCTGCAGCCAGCACTCAAAATCAGATGGGAAGCCCCGAGCAGCGCTTTTCCACTAAACTTTTTTCTCCAAGTAGAGGTGGAAATGACTCTCTAGGAATCTTACCTGCTCTGACATTCATGAGGGGAAGTGCAATCACATGCACAGCTCTGCAGGTGAAAGTCCAGATGTTATGTGCATCTTCTGCCTTGTAGCATAAGCCTTGGAAGGACCATCTTGGCCTAAAACATTCCTGGCCAAAGTGTTTTTTCTCCTCTGAATTATGTTGGTTGTTATCTTTTGACGTCTGGTTCTTCTTACTCCCCTCTTCAGTTGATCTGGATTTCCTTCAGCTGACCTTGCTGAGTGAGGAGTGGGAGATCTATCCATCACCTTGGGTATTTGTGGGCCACACTCTTGTTCATGCATCTGAACGTGAGGTCAGATATTTGCAAGAGTCCTCTCATAACATGACATGACATGCACAATAGCTCATTCATGGGCAGCCTGGGACATGATATAAGTAGGGTCAGCTGTGTGCCATGATGTTCCCCACCTTGTACTCCCACAGTTTCTTTCTACATCGTCCTTCCTTTGGCCCGTGCCAAACTGCTTTCTCCACATTGCTTTTCCAGTTTGTCAAGATCACTTGAATTCCAATCTCACTGTTGACTGTTGTGCAGCCCCTCCCACATTGCTGCAACCTCCAGAGGCCTGTCTTGTTCCTGCATGCTCCAGCTGCTCCTAATAAGCTTTATTCAGTGCTACAGAATGCTTTAGTCAACGCTGCTGAATCCCACCGGAGCAGACATATACTTCATAGGGGATGTGGGGGGTATTGATAAGTTGGTGCAGAGAACATCAAGGACTTGTGGACACGAAGCCTGAGGTGGCAGGGGTTGGTTCACTGAGGAATGAGCACGGCTTTAGTCCCACTGGGGAGTTGCCCTGTTGTTCATTTTTTTTGTTTTCCTGCTTGGGGTTTGGGTTTGTTTTGGGTTCAAGTTGCACTTGTGAGGCAGCGCTGTCTGGAGAGGAGTTTAGTAAGCTTGTATGTGAGGAGGACAGTGGGCCAATGTAGGGGCTTATGTCTGTGTGTGGCTTCTGTTGAAGCTTCATCACTAAAGGGAAGATATCACATAGCTCTTACCATTTGGTGGCATTACTCAGGCCAGATGATTTATCTATTGATCCAGGGCCTCATGTGCCCAGTACAAATAACAGCTTTGGAGTGGAAAGCTAATCTGACACTCAAGGAAACCCCTGTTAAATGATTCTGCCCTTCACTTGGGCTGTTTTTCTAGATAGTTCAAAAGGTACATCTGATCTTGCATCTGCTTTGTTGGTGTGTGATGCCCCGGGCTCAGAGCGTGACTCAGATGTCTGTTTGGAGCTCTTGTGCCCTTCAGGCACCATAGATTGGGCTCAGCTGTGACTGCCTTTGTCTTTATCCTGCTGAGGCACATCCAAACAAATTACAGCTGACTGGGATGCATCTGCTAAAGAGCTGGAGTGAGGGGCTGTGCTTTCCCTGCTTGCTTATTCTTCAGGAGCATTAACTTCCCTGCTGGATGGTGAGGTGTGGGCTCATCAAATAGAGAAAGCAGGAAAGAAAGAGCTAGTGGTGGCTTGGGAAACACGTAGAGGCTCCCAGCACATCCAGCAGCTGCACTGCCCCATTTCCTTCAGAAATGCTCTTCCCTTTCAGGTCTGAATGGTGGCAATTCAGGTGGAAGAGGCTTTGCAGATGACGCCGGGGGCTAAGAGAACAAGGAAGGTTTTCCTTGGTTCTTGTGGCAAGAAGTGACTCTGTTGCCTGCCTGCTGCTCTTGATGACACCCTGGGAAGACCTGGGAGAAGGTGAGCCCAAATGGAAACCCAGGGAAGAGAAGCAGGAGAGTGGGGAGGGGAACAGAGTAACGCAGAGAGTAAAGAAGCTGCAGGGCGGCATTAATGCTGCGGGCAAATGAAACGTGAAGAGAAAGGGCAAAAGCAGAGTGAAGTAGAAAAGGAGCAGAAATGTAGAGTTGTGATAAACTTGTAGAAGTTCTGGTGGCAACGGCATGCAATAAAACACATGTTTGTTGACTCAGGTGTTTCAAAACCTTTCTGTTTGCTTGTGAATTTGGCATCGACGATTGGCCGTGTCCCACTAGAACACGGAGGGTGGGGCATGGGAGGGTCTCCTCTTTGCTCCCCAGAGCTTTGCTGGCCTTGACCAGCTCTGGGACTACCTGGCAGGAGAATTTCCTTTCATACAGTCTTCTGCCCTCATCCCTTTCCCTGTTTTCTAAGGTAATGCATTGATATATCATCATAACATCAGTACTGACCCTGGTACCCAGAAAAATGCAGCAGTTCCTCTTTGCTTCACCAAACAACTGACCATCTAAAGCAGCAACAAATAAACACAAAGGGTGAAGTGAGAGGAACGCTGGGACACAACGTCAAGCGCGTAAGGAAAGCTCAGAAGCTGGGCTGTTCTGTGGAAACAGAGCAGTGTCTGAAGAGGGATCCTCTCCAGGTGAATTCACTGAATACCTCTGTGTGGATGTGAGTCTACACTCTTGTATTCATTGCCTTGCTTGTTTTACTCATTGCTCCACTCAGTGTGACGTTTCTGAGTCAGGGCATTAGGATACTCCAGGTCCTCAGGATACAGCTGTGTTTGAAACACAGAGCTGCTAAGGTGCTGTTCGTGAGAGATCACATGCTGTTATTATCCTTTAACATTATGACCTTGAGTGGCTTTAGGCTGTTCTCTGATCTCGTTATCCCACTGGCCTCAAAGGTACTCTGTATAAAATGCTGGAAGTCCCCAGCCTGATAAAATCTCTTGATAAGGCTGGTGTTTCAAAACATGAGATGCAACTGGTGCATCCGTGCAAGTTGCTGCTGAAACAGAGCTGCTTTGCTCACAGACCTACTGATGGGTAGGGGCTTTGTGATCCCCCAAAATGTCCTATTGAGGATACCAAGGTGTGAGATGCCTTCTGTTCCAAGGGAAATCATGGCAGGCAAACAATTTCCCCAAGCAAATACCTGAGCTTGTGAGAGGCAGAGGCTGAGAGGTGCTGAGGGAAAGGAGTGGCTTAGTATGCTGTAAACTGTAAAGTGCCCTGAAAACTTTGGTGTAGCTCCAACTTTCCATGCTTTATCCCAGTAAAGTGGAAACATGTTTATTACTGGGCACACTGATCTTCTGGAAGTCTTTGCCATTTGAAGCAGAAGTGGCCAAGTTCTGACTTGCACTTTCTGTTGTTTGCCTCAGCCCCTGCTCAGTGAGGTGCTGTGTATGTGGAGGAGCGTGGCAGTTGGGTTACTGGTTTGAAGTATTCTGGCCTGTTGGAGAAGGCAAGAGGAAGAAGCTAATCTGCACTTAAAACAGCAAGTTTGTGATCACACTGAGGAAGAATCCTTTCATGTTTATGGTCAGTTCTCTTGCGACTTGAAATACAAATTCACAGCTGACCCCCGTGTGTGTCTCCCTGGAAGCAGGTGAAAAACAAACAGGCCAAAACAGTCAGAAGCAGCTCCCTACAGACATCAATCCAAAGTGCTCTCCTTGCCGTTATCTTTAACTTCAAACGTTGTATTATACTTTGAGTTCTGTTAAGCAGACTGTTGAGTCTCTTCCTCTTCAGTCATGTTTCTTCAAGCAGTCAGCAAGTAGGCTGGAGAGGGCAGAACTGCACAGACACCCCCATGCTGGGCCCTTTCTTCGCTCTTCATAGGACCCATGATGGCTAAGACATGAGAATTATTTTTTAATGCATATTTGGGGAAAGAGTTGAATCCAAAGTACCTGAGGTACTATGAGGACTATGTCCTCTTGTGTTTGCTGCAGCTAGAGTGAGGTTCTTGGCTGCTGTACTTCCTTGGAAAGAGCAGAAGGCTTTGTGTGCATGTCCATTCAGCAATATGAGGAGCAGCTCTCCAGCAGAACCCTAATTAAGCTATTTAGCAGCACAATTTTAAGGTGCCAGAGGCCCCAAAAAGCACACTGAGAAGATGGGCACTGAGCTCAGTTACCTGGATTAGCAGCTGTCTATCAGCCCAGCAGCTTTACACATCTCTGTCTCTGTACCTTACTCAGTCACTCAACAGATACACTTGTGACTGAGCAAAAAATGTTGAGAAATCATTCAAAAAAGGCAGACAACAACTCAGTAGCTGCCATCTTTATAGCAATTTTTCTAGTCTGGGTTTGCAGGGAATATAACCTAAGCCTCACCTTGTTTCTGTGAAGTACAAATGTAGTGAGTGATGCCCATGGCATAGACAGGGAGACTGGTAGAACTGATTTGTCCCAGGGAAACAAGAGGCAGGAGCTAGGAGTACAGCTTCCTCTGCTTGCTTCCTATCTTTGATTTTTAAGCTACCCTGTTCTTAGAGGGCCATATGTGTGAGGCAAATGTTTTTTCACTGGCAGCAGCTATACAAATATACCTTCAACACCAGGTACTTGAAATGCTCTGGAACAGTTTCTATCCCTATGCAAAGCCAAAGAGTGGAAGACAAGATCTCCAGATGAATCTAAATGCTGTTATTCAGCAGTGTGGACACAAAGTATGATGCACCAGTCAGTAATGAAGGAGGAAAGGTAGCCAAAGGAAGTGGGGATGTGCTGTGAGGCAATGCCACTAAGCTTTGTGTGTAGTCAGATATTTAATATCTTGGCCTGTCCTCAGAGCAGCTTCCTGCTGTGTCACATGGGCTTCCAGCTGCAGCGTGGCATCTGTTCGCTGTTGCATTAGTCATGCAGGAAAGGCACCCATCTCTTAGAAACCAAAGGAAGAGGCTTAGCAGAATGACTGATGTGCCTTTGCAGAAACTTCCCAAGTACCCTGTGGGATAGGCACTCATTGGCTTCAGAACTGATGCCAAAGAAACGATGAAGAGGGGTAAGTAAGGGAGGATGTGAACTTCATCTGATGTTCAGAGACTGGTGCAGTGAGTGCTGGTGTTTAGGTGTTCTTTGCCAAGTCTGGGTGTGCTCCTGCAAAAGCTAGGGAGACTTGTGGCTTAGGACTTCACTTTTCTCCAGCTCAAGACGGTGGAAGGAGTCAGGTTAATGTTGGAGGCACAGAATTGAGCACTTGCTGATGAAGTGGGTCTCCATCACTTCGACAGCTGACACTGCTTGCAAAGATTGGTGGCAGGGATTCCTGAACTAGTGCTGATCCAGCAACTGTGAGTATCAGTAGCTATTTGCCCCTCTACAGTATGGGGATCTTCTCTGGTGTTAAGCTGGCTTTGTGGCAGGATTTTTAAGGGACATGCTTTGGTTTTGCTTGAGGGGCATCAATTAATTCAGTGCAATTTGACTTGTTTTCCACTTCTGCAAAATAAAGTGTCTTAAATTCTTTTGTGTGTTTCCCCACTCAACATAAGCTCATGATAATGCTACTATTTAGAAAAGATCTCTTTTCTGAACCCATTGGTGCCAGGTTTGCCACTGCAGTATGTTTATAACAATCTCTTCCCACGTGACTTTAGCAGCTGGTATCAAAGTCTTACAGAGCTTTATAGTTCTACAGCTGAGTTTTCCTTCAAATTTCCTTCGAGGAGCTTTGAGGTTATTACATCACGCCCAAATCAGATGGTTCCAAAGGGGAGACAGCCTGTTGGCTAGTTAAAAAGACGTGGCAGCTCATACATTCCTCATTGGTGTACAGCAGAGGTCTGAGGCAGACACAGTGTGAGAACGTTGGAGAAACAGATATAGAGACAATAGACTCTGGAGAGGCCACTGGCACTGCAAAAGCATCATCAATGGATTTCAACCCTCCTAATACTTTCCCTACCCTTGGAAATGCGTGAGGAAACATTTCCAGCCTTCCATCAGCTTTCCAGAGGTCAGATCACTGACAGCTGGCTAAAGGTGATGCAGTTGCCAGGGTGGTTTCCTTACCGCTCCTGTTTGTTTTGCTGTGACATTCCCGCAGCCAATGTTTGAGAGTCCTTGGAGCTGTTGGCTTTTCACGTAGTGCCCGAGATAAAGGCCAATGACACGCTTTGGTTTGAGGAGATGCTGGAGCGGGAGGTCTCGCCCCCTCCCCACCCCCTGGCTCTGCCGGCCCCGCAGCACAAACAACCCCATGGCCTCAGCGGGGCTGTCCCCAAACAGACTGCACAGGAATGAAAGGATGTGCCTGGGAGAGGGGTGTCGTGTAGCGCCAGGGGAGCAGAACATGCAGTGGGAGGCCCTCCGTTGCAGAAGGACAGGGAGCTGCTGGAGAGAGTTCAGTGCAGGGCCACAGAGATGATGGAGTGCAGCATCTGCCTTGTGATGAAAGGCTGAGGGAGCTGGGGCTCTGCAGCTTGGAGGAGCCTGAGAGGTGACCTCATTGATGGTTACAAATGCATCAAGGGTGGGTGTGAGGAGGCTGGAGCCAGGCTGTGCTCAGTGATGGTCAGTGACAGGACAAGGGGCAACGGGCACAAGCTGGAACAGAAGAGGTTCCAAAGAAACACAGGGAAAATCTTCTTCAGTGTGAGGTGAGGGAGCACTGGCAGGGGCTGCCCAGATGGGCTGTGGAGACTCCTTCTCTGGAGACATCCCAAACCCAGCTGGATGAGTTCCTGTGTGCCCTGCTCTAGGTGCTGCTGCTCTGGCAGGGGGGTTGCACTGGATGAGCTTTCCAGGTCCCTTCTAGCCCTTGAGATTCTGTGGCTCTGTGACTTCTGTGCTGTTCAGGGTGTGCCAGCAAGTAACAGAAAGCACAATGGCACGAGTGTGTTATCTCAGCCAGGGTTTCCTTTACACCACGTTACACCTTCCTCTGTACTCGCTGGTGTTGTTGTGTTGTTGCCTCAACACTTGCATGGGTTCCTCTTGCAGAAGGTGCTGCCCTCGCTGCTGTTGCATGGCAGCCAGGCTGAGTGGCTCATGGATAGCTGAGGAGCGTGGCAGTGGGAGCCATTTGCCTCCAAGTCCCAGCCAGACACAGTGAGCAAAGAACTGGAGACTACAGAAGCAGCAACTGTGCTTGCTTGGGGCTCATATTACCCTGCTAAGCCCCTGACAAGGCAAATGTCCCTGAAGTCTCCGGGAGTGTGTGTTCCTGCAGAGCCAGCTGCCCCCTGTGACACCTTCACAGGACAAGGAGAAACATCTCAGGGCCCAAAATACTCTTCTTTCAGACGTCCACCTTCTGAGCTGACTCTGTTTGCAGAGCAATTCCAAACAAGTGGTAAAGGTGGCTTCTCTCAGCATAGCAAAAGCGTTGTCAGAGGGTTATCAAGATGCTTGAATCTGGAGTCAGCTTGGAGCTGTATAAAGCAAACTATCATTTTGATAGAAGCCTTGAAAGGCTTGAAAGAAGGTTAAAATCATCTTAAAAGGGTTCATTTTCTGTTGCACAAGGAAGGATTTGAGGCTGGTTTAAGTGGGTATTTTACAAGCTCAGAAGGTTTCATGGGGAAGATTCCTTCTGAGCTGTTCAGCTCAGCTAAAAAAAGGTGGAAGTTTTGCTTGGTCCTGTAACATTTCATGGGAAATACTAGCCCTGACACTTTGGTCAGCCAGTCTGATACTGCACTAGTCCCTGTAATATGTAGAACCACCCCCCACCTCCACCTACATGACACCCCTGGCTGTGTGACAGGAGGGTGACATTTGGTGACACATTCATGTTGGGAATACAATGAATTTCTTCCCTTTGCCTGGAATCAGCTCCCACAAAAGCACTATTAGTCCAGTCCCACAGGCACTGGTGGCTGCTGTAGCGGGGAGCCAGCACCTTTCCCCACACTTGGCACGTGCAGACTGTGGATGAACCATTAATAACTCCTGCAATGGTGCCAGATGTGGCAAGGGTGGGCTGCTGAGTAACCCAGGGAGGATTTAACAGCTACATTGCTGCCTCTCTGGGTAATATTTTACTTGTGGTTTGAAGTTTTTACTGTACTTGCATGATGTTACACTGTGTCCTGGCTCTCCAGCACAGAAAGTATTCAGGGAAGAACGTGTAAGAAACATGGGAAGTTGCTGCAAATCCACTGTTTTCCAGCTCCTAGAAACTCTGAGCTCTCACACTGAGCTGTGCTGGGTGCCACTGACACATCATCCCCTTCAAAACATGTACCTCGGTGAGAAACAGCTTCTTGTGGAACATGCAGAAGGCAGCACTGGGGACTGAAGTCCTTCAGCTCCTCTCTGAAGCCAACCCAGAGGGGCAGCAGCCGTGAAAGTTTCTTTTCCCTTTGCTGCCAAAGTGCCTTGGCTCTGACCTGGGGAAACCTCTGCAGGGGTACAATTCAGGACACGGCTTGGCAAGCCCTTCACTGCATCAGGACTTTGGTTTCCAGGGTCACTCTAGGCAAAACTTGAGCCTCCCCTGGGTAGATGTGGCAGCCCTCCAGTACAGGGCTGTTGTGTAAAAACAAGTGATATGGTGTTTTCTTGAGCTCCTGGTTCCCCCCTGACCAGCAGGTCTGTGTCTGTGCTTTTCTCTTTCCCCTGCTGAGATCATCACTCTGTGCTGGGTGTAAATGAGGAAGATAATGTTAGGTGCTGGGCCAGACTCGTGGCAAAATGCATCTTCCATCTCCCCTGCAGGGCAAAACATTGGAGTGTGGGCAGCAGCAATCACGGTTCCTGCCCTGCTGCTGAGCTCAGCCAGGAGCTGACACTGGAAAAGGGGTTGGGAGACTGCAAGAAATGAAGAAACAAAGCTCCTTGCAGGGGCTGGGAAAACTGCCCTGTGGTCTGAAAGGTAAAGCAAAGGCTTCGTGTGTGGCTGGGTGTGTTTCTGGTTCTCACCACGTGGCAGCAGGTAATGCTTTGTGGGGATCTGGGTAGAGCCCTGGGGTCAGCCCTGGGAAAGGCAAGGAAGATTCCTTGGGAAGGGCACAAGGAATTTTTCTTAGTGAGAAGAAGGTCTGATGCAACAGAAGGAGAAAGGGCAGGCTGGGATGCGGGGAGGAGGTGTCTCACCTGCTGCCACTCGTGCCACTTCTCCATGGCACAGGGCAAGAGCGTCCTCTGGCCCAGGAGCACGCGAGGCTGCCCTCTGCATTAAGCAGTACAAGGGGGAACGGCCCCTTCCAAGGCAGCCTGACCCTGGGAGGCATCTCCCCTCGTGATTCTCCAAGCAGAAAGGCACTGGGAAGGGCAGCAGTGGCGCAGCACTGCAGGGCTTCAGGGGATTACTTATTCACTGTGTCCCTGGCACAGCTCCAGGCTTCCTGGCTCTGCCTCTAGTGCACAAATTCACCGAGTGCCCACAAGGCTCACGAGCCCCAGGAGCGAGAGGAGACAGTGGGAAGGTGATTCACATCTCCAAGGACCTGCAGGGCTCCGGGAGGGCCCGTTCATCGGGGTGATTAAGGATGGATTTCGTTGCCGGGGCCATCGGAGGTAAATACACGAAGCGGCGCTTGTTGGCAAAAGTGGATTGCTGTGCCTCCTTCTCCTCCAGCTAACGGGCAGCTCTCATTGGTAAACTCTTTGGATGAGGGGCTGTTCATTCAAGGTGCATTCTGCTTGATGAGGTGGAGAATGTCAGGGAGCCTGTGGAGAGGCAATTCGGTCGGCTGAGCTCATTGCCCTGCGATCTCCTCCAGCCTGGTCACGGTGGGATGGGGCACAGCTCCGACAGGGAGAGACCAGGTGGAGCACGTGGTGTGCAGATGGAAAATGGCAAGTACCTGGACAGCGAAACCTCACGTGGCTGCTGGCTGGGGCTCCTGGAGGGCTGTGGGGGTCGTGGCTCTGGGGTTTGAGGGTGAGATTGATTTGGGAGACTGGAGGGGTGTAGGAGTAGCTCTTGGCAGTAGAGAAGGTCTGAATGAAAGATCTTTGTGTGCTCTGAGGTTAAGATGTGTTTGCAGTTGTGCTGGTGGTTTCAGTGTGGGTGTGCTACGTAGCAGCTTGGATCTGGCAGAAAGTAGGTTAGCTGAGTATAAAAGAAGGAACGGGAGAAAAGGGTTTTGGATGCTTTTAGAGCACTTTCTGCTGAAACCCAGCTTTGTTTTAAACAGCAAAACATAGCCACCGGTCTCAGTTCTTTTCTGAAATCATGTTGGATTTAGTGGGGTATCAAATACCAAGACAAGAGCCTTGAGGAGACAGCTGCCAGAACAGCCAGGTACACCTGCAGGTGGCTGAGACCCCCAGCTCAAGCCTGCATCTCAGATCTCACGCTGGGACCTGCTGGAATCCGGCATTTTCACTCACTGGGAGCAGCCTGTGCAGATGTATGTTTCCTGGGAAGGACCATAATGAGCTTTAGCCTGCAGCCCCTTATTGCTCATCACTGAAAATGCCTGTGCAAGTGGGGTAAGGTTTGGTGACTCAGCAGCATCCAGCCTGGGAAGTGCCTGTTGCTTGGGGTGTTGGCTTTCCATGGGGTGCTGGGGACCCTGCTTGGGAAGGACACTTCTCAAGGAAGGGCAATATAGCCAACCCCTCTATGATGGCTTGCCTTTCTCCTCTCTCCTTGCTGACTTGCCTTAGTGGGGATGGTAGCTCTGTGCTGGGGCTGGCCATGGGCCATCCATCCTGGAGGGATTCACCAGACCTCCTCTGAGCTATGTAACGAATGGCTGGGCTCAGCTCAGTGGGGCACCAACGCTTGTGTTTGCTGGTTGGGTTCCTTTGCTTTTACTGGCTGAGCCACTTAAGGATAAACTTCTTTTGCAAGGGAATGTGGATACTTGAAAGCAGTTTCTCAATGTCTCAGGGACGGTGCTCTTTCACTAGCAGACAGGAATGTCTCCTGACACACTGGTCCCTGCTGGGAGCTTGCACAGGGACATGTGCGAGGTACCTAGGCAAGGTTTCAAGGCTGTGGTCCTCACCCCAGTATGGCAGAGCCTGCAGGAGTGGGACAGCTTTCCTGCAAGAACTGGGATGCTTTTGGTGCTGAGCTTGTTTCAGGGCTTGTGTCTGTTAGAGCTGAAGCAGTTTTTGCACTACCCGAGGAGGCTACAAACCCAGCTGAAGTGTATCACACAGCTCAGGAGGCAACACAGGTGACAACACAGTTCCTGTTCAGTAAGTTACAGTCTTACGACCTCGGTCTGTTTTCTGAGTGTTTCGGAGAAAGCACCTCTGAGATGCAGCAGAGACTTTGCCCTTTTAAACCTCATGTAATGACCCAGCCTGGCTCAGGCACCTGCACAAATATTGTGCATCCCCTCTGAGTTACTGCTTCTGTGCTCATGGGACAAGCTCAGCATCTTCAGCCCAGGAAGCAGTTACCTGTGGTGGCTCCAGATGGGAAGAATGTGAGAGAAACATGCTTAGTGACTGTGGAAACTTCCAGTCATCACCAAAAGAGGCTGGATGTCCTCAAAAGCAGCTCCTCTGTGAGCATCTCCTTCCTGGCCAGTAAAGCTGAGCCAGAGGTTGGACTAGAGACTTCCTGATGTTCCTTCCATCTTGAGTTTTCCTGTGATCCCATGCTTGTATTCTAGCTCTGCTATGGCAGCAGCCTGGGCTACAGCAGGGAATGGTACTGGCAAACGAGGCTGCTTATGGCAAGGGATGACTTGACCCTTATGGCCAGGTGGAAAGATTTGGGCAGAGAAAGCTGTGGCTCAGCCAGTGGTGGTGGAGCAGGATGCAGGATGCTCAGGCTTCACCACGTCTTGCTTTTGGTTACACATCAGCCAGATGCAGTCTTCTTGTTCTTATGGCTGAAGCAGCTGATGCTGAAAACAGGGTCCCATTACCGTTCTTGTTCTAAGGCAGGGTCACATTACTGAATAGAATTCAGCTTGTTTAGGGTCTGGGGCACTTTTATTCCCCAACTCTTCACAATTCAAAGCTCTTTGGAAGCTGCTGTCTACTCATCCAGCATATGGACCACGATCTCTGCTTCTGCCTGGGTCTCTCAGCCAGGGGTTTGCCAAGAGCCTGGAGCCACTGCAGCCTGGTGGGTTCTGTACAGCTGCTGCTTGCTCTCTGCTGATTCCCATGGCAGTGCACACACTGCCAGGATCCTGCCTTATTCAAACTGCCTGGTCAAAGTGGCCTGACTGTGAGGAATCCAGTTTTGTCCCTGCACTTTGTGCGTGTAGGACACGCTGCAACTACACCTCTGCACAACACCTGCCAAATCTCAGCTCAAGTAGGCATGAAAAATGGCCATCTGCAACCCCAGGGAGATCTCTCACCTGCTTTTGCCTTTTGTCCTGGTCCCAGCTGGTGCAGTGTTACTCAGCAGGAGCCCCACAGGATCCCTCTCCCCTACACACACCATACCTTTCTGGCCTTGTTCAATTCTGCTGTGCAAACAGGGCATGTGTGGGTCAGGATATCTTTGTCCCAGGCTATTTATACTGAGTGATATTGTGCAGAGTGCTTCTTCCTCAGCCTTTGATGGACTTGGCTGAGCTGCTGGGCTGTGACAACTGAAGTGCCTTGAGTGCTTTGGCTCTTAAGGAGAGTGGCTCGAGGCAGGCTGTGATTGTTCAGAAGCTTGGCATGAGTGCAGTGAAAAAAGTTTACCCCGATGGTCTCTTCCCAAGTGGAGATGTTTGGCCCTTGCTGGACCCAAAGGGGAGCAGGAGCCCTTAGGACTGAAAAACAATGGGAAACAGGCTTCTCTTTTTTAGGGCAAACCTGCTTTATTTTGTCTATGTTGCTGCTGTGTGTGCATCTTAATGTGTGAACAGGGCAATTTCTGCAGAAGAGAGGAGGCTTGTTGTTGAACACGGATCCAGACCAGCCTCAGTGTCTGACATGCATGAGACAAGGCTCCTGCCTTCCTGAGCCGGTGGAGCAACCAGCTCAGTTGTACAAGGCACACATGCTCCTGAATCACCAGTGCCTGGGCAGCCCCACATCCTCTGCCTGAGCTTCAGAAAGCCTGAAAGGGATGTGATGCCAAATCCTCCCGTCTGGGACATGCTCTCGAGCCAGAGGCTGCACCTCTGAGGTCAGCACCGGCACACTGACATTGACTTATGTGCTTCTCTGTTGCTCTTCCCTGGCTGGCAGGGCATGTATTTGCAGTCTGCTGATGGCTGGGAATCTGGGAGAGTACTGGTGGCCTCAGGTGACACTTTGTGTTGGCACTCTGCTGGGACCAGAGGCGTTGCTCCTTTGAGCTGCATTACTGTGCCTGTGTGTTCCCCCATTGCTGTCTCCTTTACAGCCTCACCTCATTTAGGTTTTGAAATACAGAAGGTGTCTCCTTGGTCTGTTTTTTCTCACCTTCCTTTACCTGGTGGCAGATTTGATAGAGATTTTTGCAGAACAGACCTTGTTTTCTTTTCTACAGGCAAGATGCTGTTGGTTGTTTCCTTCTGGGTAATGCACCTCAGGATTGGCTCCTGGTGACTCACACCAGCAGCTGCTGCTTGTTCTGAAATATGGTAGAACTTCCCAGATCTCTAAAGCAGACACATGACCACAGGTGAACACAGCTAGTGAAATGCCCACGGTGACCAGGATGTTTTTAAGCACCTTTTATTAAGGAGGACTCAATGAAGGGCAGTTTCCAACTCATGAGCCACCAGACACACACTGTTATCTGTGACTGCCTGACTCCTGGAGGGTTCATCCAGCTTTTTTTTTGTGGACTTAATCTCTAAATAACTCACATGGATACAGCCTGTGTTCCTCCCAGCCTGGTTTCCTCTGAGATGACCTGTAGGTTGAGGTACCCAAAGGAGTTTAGCTGGGCATCCCCTTTACCATCTCATTTAGATCCTAGCTGAGCAAGGCAGTGAGGTAAGGGCAGGCATGCTGGGCCATCTCCTTGTCTCTGTGACCAAAAGAAGTCCACGTTGGAACCTTTTGCTTGTCTGCTCTTAAGGCAGGAACTGTCTTTCCAACACCAGTGGCTATGTGAAGGTCTTGAGACGAGCCTGGGTGTCGATGGAGGACTCACAGCTCCCCTGGCACACTGGATGTGCTGTGGGCAGCTGTGTGGGGAGCAGGGCTTCCCTTGCTGACCCTCCATCCCACTGGGCTCAGCAGTGTCAGGTGTGTGCACACAGCAGGGCAGTGGCACAGGTTGTGCTGTGCCTGCCGTGCCCTGGCCCCAGGGGCACACAGCCTGACAGAGATCCCACTCAATGTGCTTTTGCAGTGGGATGTGGGAGACGAACTTCAGGGGCTTGGTCCTACGTGGTGCCCTGGACCCCAGCACCCATGAATTCCTCACCCAGGGCCCTTGTGAGCTTCAGCCAGGGCACATGCAGTTTCTGGCATGCAGGGCAGCAGGTGTACCTCTCCTGTCTTCAAGATGGATTGCTGAGAACCTGTAATGTCTGAGGACCACCCCTCTGTTCCACGTGTCCTTGTGGCCACTGCTTTTGTTCCTCAATATTTTCAAGGCGAGCACGGAGAACCAAAACTGCTGCAGACATCCTCTCATGCGAGTGGGGATGCTCTGTACATCACACAAGGCTGCTTGGCCATAGTCCAAAGATGCTTTACTGACTAAACTGAGAGGGGGAACAGAAAGCTGCATCTTCCTGCTGTTCCCCTAGTGCCTTTCTGCAGTAGGGGGGGGCAATGCTCTGTCACAGTGTGAGCTGTTAACCCTCTCCAATACCCTCTCTGTTGCAGGTGGTCTGAGCACAGCAGTGGGTTACCCGCTGGACACAGTGAAGGTACCTGTTGGAGCTTTATTTCTTGACTATAGACTGGAAACAAACAGGCCCTTTGTCTTCCTCCCTCCTGTGTGGGAAGCTGGCCCCATGGTAGCACTTTCACCTTTGCTGCATTCACATATTTCACTGTCTTTGGTCGCACCATTGCTCTCTTTAAGAACAAATCCGTTGTCTGGGGATGCTGTTTCATGGCTGATTCTGTGCTTTGCTGTTGTGCCATTTGCTGATTGATTTCTTTTTAGCCCTGTATCTGCATTTTAAAGCTGCCCCTGTATTCCCAGGTGAGAATTCAGACCGAGGGGCATTACAACGGGATCTGGCACTGCATTCGGGAAACCTACAGGACAGAAAAAGTAGGTACCTCTCTCTCATCAGAATGGCTGATACCGGTGAGGCATGCTTTGTTTCAGAGGAGCACAGCTGTTCATTTGGGAAGGACAGGCAGCACTTACAACCAACCATTTGTGGGGTCAAGTGAGCTGGGAGTAAGTTCTGTCTCAGCAACGCATGGCCAGTGTCTCCCAGCAGATGCTTCCCCCCGCCATCCCTTCTTCAAAGCCTTTCTTTTTCCTCTGTTTCCAAGCAGGTGTGGGGGTTTTACAAAGGCGTGTCTGCATCAGTCCTCGCAGTGTCTCTGATCTCCTCTGTTTCCTTCGGCACCTACAAAAACTTTCTGTGTGGCATCTGCCAGCTGCGCTACGGAGCGGCCGAGGCGCGGCCGGCCAAGCTGGACGTGGCCCTGGCCGGAGGAGCTGCCGGGGCTGTGCGGGTACGGGAAGGGCAGAAAGGGAAAGCACAAGACATCATGTTCCCAGACATAGGCTGGGGAAAGCACTGAAGGGGGACAAGCTGGAACACAAGAGGTTCCAAAGAAACACAAGGAGAAGTTTCTTCGCTATTGAGGTGAGGGAGCCCTGGCAGGGGCTGCCCAGATGGGCTGTGGAGGCTCCTTCTCTGGAGACATCCCAACCCAGCTGGATGAGTCCCTGTGTGCCCTGCTCTAGGTGCTGCTGCTCTGGCAGGGGGGTTGCACTGGATGAGCTTTCCAGGTCCCTTCCAGCCCTTGAGACTCTATGATTCTGCCCAGGAGGCCACAGCAGAGCCTGCAGCCAGCCCAGCAAGTTCATTTTCACTGTGTGTCATAGAACCACAGATTGGTAGGGTTAGAAGGGACCTTTAGAGCTCATCTAGTCCAACCCCCCTGCCAAAGCAGCTCCCACCTAGATCAGGTCACACAGGAACGTGTCCAGGTGGGGTTTGGAGCCCTCCAGAGCAGGAGCCTCCACACCCTCCCTGGGCAGCCTGGGCCAGGGCTCCCTCACTGAAACACTGAAACAGTTTCTCCTTATGTTTAAATGGAACTGTTTGTGTTCCAGCTTCATCCCATCACCCCTTGTCCTGTCACCTGGTACAACAGAGAAAAGTGCTGCCCCAACCTCCTGACACCCACCATTGAGATATTTGTAACTGTTAATGAGCTCCCCCCTCAGTCTCCTCTTCTCCAGGCTAAACAGCCCCAGGTCCTGCAGCCTTTTCTCATAAGAAAGATGTTCCAGTCCCCTGAGCATCTTTGTAGCCCTGAAATGGGCTCAAGTTGCTCCAGGGGAGGTTTAGATTGGTTATTAGGAAGAACCTTTCCACTGAGTGTGCTGTTAAGCACTGGTATGGGGTGCCTAGGAAAGTGGGGGGAGCCCCCATCCCTGGAGAGATTGAAAAGCCATGTACATGGCTTGGCAGTGTCAGGTTAGTGGTTGGACTTGGTCGTTTTAAAGGTCTTTCCTAACAAAAATGACTCTATGGCTTTGGCAGACACCAATGATCCCAGGACAGGGAGGTGAGGCTGAACCCAGGAGCAGTTTCTCACAAGCAGATGTATTTGTGTGAGCATCTGTAAGAGCAGGAGAGCTCCTGGGCAGAAATGCCTGCTCACTGGCCATCCTCTCACAGAGCAGGCCAGATGGTTGGGTTTCTAGGTGTGTGGCTGCACTTAAGACACTTCAAACACACAGGAGCTCTGATGAGTGCTGTTCTGCAGCTGAGGACATCCCCATTTCCATGCCCATCTGATTTAATAAGTTGTTACAGGTATTTGATATCCTCTGTGGATTCCTACCTCACCTTCCACTCAGCACAGGGCAGCTTGCAGCATGTCCTACTGCTGTTGGAGGAGATTCAGCACAGGCAGAGGGCAGAAGGCTGGAACTTACTGGCTTGAGGAGAGACAAGGGATTTTCAGGAGGGGGATGAGAACGCTGTGAAGGGCTGAAATACTATGCCCTGCTGTTACAGGTTGTGTTGATGAGCCCCAGTGAAGTGGCTAAGGTTCGCATGCAGACTCAGAGGAACCCACATCCCTCCACGGCACTTCCCCAGCCTGTTTCCAAGCCAAAGTACCGAGGGTCTCTGCACTGCCTGAAGGTGATCGCCAAGGAGGAAGGGTTTGCAGGTCTCTACAAGGGCTGCTTTGCCTTGCTCTGCAGGGATTGCTCCTCTTCTGCAATCTATTTCCTCACTTATTCTGCTCTGTGTGATTGGCTCACACCAGCTGGGAAAAACAAACCAGGTAGGTACCGGGAAGCATCTGGCCTTAACTGCAAAGCAGCCGAGCCAGTAGCACACTGAGGGGGAAAATCAGGCTTCCAGCAAGCATCACACAGTGGCAGGATCTCAGAATCACAGCATGGAAGCAATTGGAAAGGATCTCTAGAGATCATCTAGCCCATTCCCCTGCTAAAGCAGATTCACTTCAATCAGGTCCCATGGGAACACAATCCATGTGAGTCTGAAAATCTTCAGATTCCACAGCTCCCTGGGCAGCCTGGGCCAGGGCTCCCTCACCTCAACAGCTACGTTTTTCCTCATGTTCAAGTGGAACTTGCTGTGTTCCAGTTTGTGCCCGTTACCCCTTGTCCTGTCACTGGGCACTACAGAATAAAGACCAGTCCCATCCTCTCAGCCAGGACCTATACACCTCACCTTGATCTGGTCCTGTGTGGGGTTGCTGTGTGTTTGCATCCTGGTGCCATGGGGCCTTTTGTGCCTCCCTGGGGCAGGTGCCAGCAGCCTGTGTGCGAGGGCTTCATCAGCACAACCTTGTCCCTCAGCAGCTACTCCTCTCCATGCAGAAGCAGCGTTTATGGCATGCTCTGGCACCCAGTAAGTGGGTGTGAAATCCTCTTAACGCTGAAGTAGGATATATAACTAGAAGTGAAACATGGACAAACCTCCCAAGAGGGAGGAACGCAGATCGGAGTCGGTCTAGAGCTTGAACATAAAGCCTAGGTGCAGGATGTAAAGACGTTGAAGTCTGCTTGGTTTTTGGTTCCCAAAACAACTATTCACTTTGAGAAAAGATCACATAGGTGACACTCAGCGAAGGGCATCTTCCTGAGAATGGTAAATGACAGGTGGGCTCAGCTGAAGAGGGTGGGAGTGCTCTGAGGCTGTCTCACGTCTAACTTGTGAGGAACCGGGCATGCTGTGAAACTGAGAGCCCATGCAGCTTGTGTCAGAACACTGGAAGCACTGGGCTGCAAGAACTGGATAAAGCAACTGCTACAAAACATGCAGGTTAACTAACTCAGGTGACAACCTGAGATACCTGTGGCTGTGTGAGTGAGCAGCTTCTCCCTTCACTCTCTCCTGCAGGTCTCCTGGTTGTGCTGCTTTCTGGTGGTTTTGCTGGAGTGCTGGCCTGGGCATTAGCTACTCCCATGGATGTGCTCAAATCACGGATGCAAATAGACGAATCGGAGCAGCACAAGTACAAAGGCCTCATCCACTGTGCCAGGGAAAGCGTGAGAAAGGAAGGTGCCAAAGTGCTTTTCAAAGGACTGGGCTTAAACTGCATTCGTGCCTTTCCTGTGAACATGGTCGTGTTTGTGACATACGAAGCTGTCCTGAGATTGACAGACCATTACACAACCAAAAAGTAGCTTGTGCCATTCTGTTCAGAGGTGCGTTTTCTTTACTATGTGTTTCTGTAGCACAGCATCCCCTAACAACAGCCAAACTCCCTCTGCTTTGAGGGGCAACGTCAGAAGCACGGACAGCTCAGCACAAAGCCGGCTGACTGACAGCTGGGTTTTATTCTTACAGGATTACAGACTCATCAGAGAGTCCTGGATTTACACACAGCTCTCTTTTTATCTCATTAATGTATTTAGCCACTGCTTTGGCCCTTGAAACGTTTGCAAACATTGATGTTCTAAAAAGCTGCTGGTCTGAGCAGAGATTGCTGGTAAAGGATTCGCTTTGTTTTCTTACTGGTATAGAAAATGATCTTCACCATGAAGGCCAGAGCTGGGGGGTTTGGGTAAGGCTTAGCACTAGCCAGAGTGTGTAATGCACTCAGTGACTGACTGTTACACATGTTTGTGCTGCAGGCTGGACATTTTCCTCCCCAGCTGCAGTTTTCCCAAAGCACTCTACAACCACATCCCTGGCGGGTAGATGGAATGTGAATTTCCTTGTTTTTTTCCTGTTGTTTAATGAGCAGCAGACAGGGTCTGTTTGCATAACCGTGCCAAGGGCCTTCACTGCAAGCACAGCCAGGGAGAGCAATTCCCCTCAGCCACGTGATCTTCTCCCAGCACATCCCTGAGCCCTCCAGCATTGGTCCTTCTCCCGAAGGCTGACGGCACCACTGCACTCCCGAGCCTGGCACAGCCTGGCAGCCAAGCTGTTCTCATCCTGGAAGGAGGGTAGGAATAGATGCAAAGCCTCTTTTGCTTCTCAAAGGACAGGCTGCCATACAATCTGTGTACCACCGGGGTCAGGGGAGTTAAAGGAGGATTGCAAAGCTCAGTTTCCCCCTATTAGAAAGGACACACTCTGGTCTCTTTCAGCTGTGCTGCTAGGAGCAGACAAACGCTTTTTGTCAAAGGCAGAGTTGCTGCCTTTGCTCACAATTGTTTCTCTGTCACAAAGGAATAACGTTTCCTCAACATGTTGAAACCCCCCCCCCAGTGTTGTGTCAGAAGGAAAACCCCCCCAGAGCAGAAAGATCCTCACCTGCTCATCCTGCCTCGGGAAGGGCAGCTCTGTTTGCTGCCTTTGTTTTGATCCCTGGATGATGACACGTGGAGTGGATTGGATCCAGCCCCTGTCCAACTCTGCTGGAAGGGAGGTTTTTTGGAGGGAAAGAGGGAGACTGTATTATTAAAGGAGTTGTCAAATTCAGGGTTGATGCCCTGCTGGCCCACTGCCACTTTTGCCAGTTGATAGCATGGCTTTGAGTACACGGACAGTGACTTGCAGCAGACAAGGCTCATCAGCTACCCTGGACATACAAGGACATTGTACTGGAAGGACAAGTTGATTTCTGGTGCTAGTATAAAGTGAATCCTGAAACTGGCTTTTTAAACATGTTCACAGCCATGCTATCTGTCATCATAACTCTGCTCTCAAGAGCCTACCCATCCAAAAGCAGGGTTAAAAGACCAGGCAAGTTCAGAGTATGGCATCTTAAAGGGGAGTGAAATGAAAGACCCAACACTGAACCCAGTGCTTATAGCTTCAGCAAGCTACTATCCCCTGTTACATCTCAGGCATCAGTCAGAAAGCCCTTACAACAGGAGACTTAAGTCCTCAAAGTGTGGAATTCCCCTTAAGATGGCTCTTAAAAGTCTGCCACCCTCCCCTCTTTCTACAAGGGCTGCACTTGAGCGAGTGCTGCATTTATCCCAGCCCTGCCTGGATGTTTTCTGCAATCATAGAATGGTAGGGTTGGAAAGGGACCTTTGGAGATCATTCAGTCCAATCACTCCTGCAGAACCAGGCTCACCTACCTCCTTTAATGCTGTATTATTCTCAGCTGACCTTGTCCTCGGGCATTAAATCCTCTGGAGACAGTGAAGAAAGAAGCCTGCAAGTCAGCCTAAACAGCCACTTGTTGTTAGGCACTGTTGATACTCTCTATGGTCAGCCCAAGGTTTGAAAAGAAAGCAGCTCAGCTTTCCCAGTAAGATAATCATGACTAAAAGTGTCTCCTCCTGTGGGTGTAACTGACATACAGCTGGTGTCAAACAATTACAGGTGAGTTAAAAATGAGTGGGAACAACTGTGGAAGCTGGTGTGAGGGGGCTGAGAACTGTGAGCCTCAGGGTACACAGCACCATATAAAAGCAGGTTCTTAGGTAGCAGGAACAAGGGTTTTATGGGAGGAAAAGCCTGTGCCTCTAGCGAGCTTGTTTCAGGATGGTAACTGCTTTGCAGTCTGCCCTGTTCACAAGCCTTTACTGGACAAGATACACCCGAGTGGCAAGCTGCCTTAGAGGATGAGCTCGTGGCTACTTCACACCCGTCCAGGCTACCACCAGCTACGAGAACTGACTGTGTAAGTACTGTAAGCACAGACAGATAACTATAAACCAACTCTTCTCTAATGCCAGGACACGTTGTATGTGTGATGTATGTTACTCCATTCACACCAAGCTGGGTGTTTTGGCTTCTGCATTTCCAGTGTTGACAGCTTTATTTTCTGGTTTTCTCAGCCTTCACCTCCTCTGATAATCACAGAGCTATTTAGTTTGATAAATGAGCTAGCTGAAGGCCAGCTAACAGGAGGAGGGCACCAAGCTGGCTGTGCTGATACTGGGTGTACTTTGCTGTAGGGGTTGCAGCTTGTTGTACAGATGAGTGCTTTAACTACCAAAGTTACTGACCTTGATAAAGAACCCTCACTTCTTTAGTTGGCACATTCCACATCTTGCTTCTTTGTTGCTGGTAGTTCCTTTTGTCTCTGACAGTGTTTATGAATCTCCAAGCAGGCTTCAGCAAGCCTTTTGGTGGCTGTGGGAAGGGCAGGTGAAGCTACTCAGGGCCTGTGCTTTTCAGCCAGCAGCAATGGTGGGGTCTCAGATTCTCACTCGAGCATCAGTCTTCACACCAAACCTCCTGCCATGTCATTGCAGGCAAATGTGTCACATTGACCTTCCCCCTGTTTCTGAGCTGGCTGCTGCGTACAGGGAAATGTAACACTGGGTCTTGCTTCAGACCAGTTAATCTTTGGACAACTGACCCTTAAAAGCTTGCTCCTAACCCAGCTGGTAGGAGGGAGTAGCAAGGGTTACAGGGCACTACTTGAAACGCCCTGAGACATCAAAACAAAGAGCAACTCCATCAGATGACTGATTCAACACCTAAAAGGGTAGGAAGAGTGGTCAAAAATAGAGCAAGTGGCAACCCAGCCTTTCAGAAACTACAGTTGGTTTGATACAGCCTTTTATCGACATTCTAATTGCAATGAGATGAACACAACACCAGCAAACTGAGGAACACGTGACGGACGCTGCTGATAACAGCCTCGGACATTTCCCGTGTGCTTTTGCAGGCTGCCTCCTCTTGACTTTTCAGTACCTCTAGGACATGAAATGTAACTACAACGGGTTTAGGAACCTGCAAAGACTCCTGTGAGCAGCTCTGTTGTTTCAGAAGCGTGTCTGTAAGAACTGGTCAGAGTACTTGAAGAAGCTGCCTGCTGAGGAAACAAATGCTGAATAACTTTGCTCTTGCTGTCTGGAGCCTTCAAACCAGATTTGAATTGCTGTGTTGTAAAATGCTTAGTTACAATGGGTGAGGGGACTGAGTGACCCTCTGTAAGTTCCCTGATGGCACCAAACTGGGAGCACTGGCTGATTCCCCAGAGGCTGAGCTGCCATTCAGCAGGATCTCAACTGGCTTGAGAGTTGGGCAGAGAGGAACCTCATGAGGTTCAACAAGGACAAGTGCAGAGTCCTGCAGCTGGGGAGGAACAACCCCATGCACCAGCACAGGCTGGGGGTGACCTNAGACTGAGGGGGGAGCTCATTAATAGTTACAAATATCTAAATGGTGGGTGTCAGGAGGTTGAGGCAGCACTTTTTTTTCCTACTATTGTAGCTAGCAACAGGACAAGGGGTGATGAGATGAAGTTGGAACACAAACAGTTCCATTGAAACACAAGGAAAAAACTATTTTGCTGTTGAGGTGAGGGAGCCCTGGCCCAGGCTGCCCAGGGAGGGTGTGGAGGCTCCTTCCTTGGAGGTCTTCAAAACCCACCTGGACACGTCCCTGTGTGACCTGATCTAGGTGGGAGCTGCTTTGGCAAGGGGGTTGGACTGGATGAGCTCTAAAGGTCCCTTCCAACCCTGCCATTCTGTGATTCTATGAACAGGAAGGCCATCATGAAACTCTACAATAAGCAAGAATTAGCTGATTTATCACTGGATTTAAGAAGCTGTTTTATTTTTCTAAGGATGCTCCACTACCTTAATTTAAAAAAAAAAGAGAAAAGCTACTGATTGTTCAGCCCTTGCTGACACTGAGGTATCATGTCTGTTGGTTACAGGCAGTTGCTGGTAAAGTTCTCCTGTGATACCTTACAGTCAGTGGCATTAGAATAGTGATGTCAGCTCACATAAACCACACAGAAGCCCAAGGCTAAGCATTGCTGTTTTATGATTAAATGATCTTAAATGACTTGCAAATACCACACATCAATACCCACCTGTGTTATCAAAGGCATTTTATTTGACGTAGATAAAGACTGTCTGGGCTGGCAGCTTCCTATTCTACACAGACACAAGACATTCAACAGTTTGCATTCAGCACTGTGCATGTTAAAACAACAGGGCTAGTAACTGGAAGTTCTCTTCCATAAGTCATAGCAGAGACATTGAAGTTGTTTCTAAGACAGGAGATGATTAGACATTCCATGAGGTATTTTAACACAGTGTATTTGCTCAGTGGAATGACTTGGTGCACTAAAGCAGAACAGACAGCACTAAAAGTAGCCCTGTGTCCAGCAGCCACTTCATCTTCACAGCATGATGTAACACTGGGTATTTTTTTTCATACCTAGAAACTAAAATTTGCACTTTTACCCTATCTTCCACCTGAGAAAATGAAGGAACTTTACGAGCCTGTGACAACCTCCTCCTTCCAGAGCAGTCAGACCAGTTAAACAGCTACAGAAACAGAAGTACAGTGAGATACTGGCAACTTGCCCCTGCTGAAAGAGGAAGAGGAGAGCAAAACCAGCCTGACACTCCTCCCATGTTCCCCTCACAGATATCAGTTCTTTCTTTGTTGATCCCAGGTCAAAGCCATTGCGTAACATACTTTGTAACATCCACTATGTTTCTGTGTGCAGCATGTTCCCAGTAGTCCAAGAGGACATGCAGTCCAGGAAACCAAGGCACAAAAGAAAACGGGAGCTACTCCTTATAGAGACATCACCTCTTAGCAATGAATCTAAAACAACTGAGGCTTTAGCATCAAAATGGAAGTTTTATTTATATTTTCAACATGAGATACAATAAATACAGTGTGGTGCTGCCAGGCCTGCTTTTCTGCAAGACTGGGCCATTCTGTCTTTTAGCTTCAAGTTTTAAATAGCTCCAAGTCCTGTTTTAAACTCCTCCTGCGCTCTGATGTTCATCGTAAGTAACTCATTAACAGCAGGTATTTACTGAGCACTGACTGCAGGCTGTACAGAAGTAGGGAGTGCTGACATACAACAGAAGACAACAATTGACTCCGTTTTGGTTTCTCAAGTGCTAAGTTACAGCTGCATTTCTTCAAAAATCAAAAGCCAGCTTCCGTGGAGTCATGAACTGCTTCACCATGTCATCTGTCACCTGCTTCCGTCTCTCTTGGTGAGCTGCTATCAAAGGCTGCAATGTTTCTATCAGAACCTTCTTCAGTTCCCCTGTCAGCAGCTCCCCACTTGTGTATGCCTGTGGGGAGAAGTGTTAATTGCTAAATCTGGTGCTGTATGGGAAAAGACTCGGTGACAAGCCTCGCTGCAAAAGCCTGGTGCTGGCAAGCACAGATTTGGATGGCTTCAAAATAAGCACATGCCTTAGGAGATTGTGTGGTGCCACTCTGGAAATGGAACTTGCACAATTTGCTTGTTGCCTTGTAAAAGATGAAGGCAGCTGGGCAATTTTGTGTGTGCCAAGTCACCCAGGCTGAATGAGCTACGCTCACAAGAAATTAACTGGGATATGCTGTCATTACTTGCAGGAAACTGCATCTTTTTCTCCCTGGAATCCCAGCTCCAATTAGCAGTCAGTTTGCAATGAGGTACAATTACTGTATTTTTCTCTCTTGCATTTGGTAAGATTGGATATGACTAAAGCATCCCATTTATAGCAAAGACACTCAGAATCTCTGTCCACACTAGCAGTCACAGCTCTGTTCAGTAACCTGTTCAGTTGCCCTGACCCTGAGAACACTGGAGGTAGAAGCCAAAGGTGAACTGGTGCAGCCTTGGTTTGAAACCATGGCTGGGGCTGTCCCACTGGCATTTGGAATGGCAATGAATACCATACTCTGTTCTCCAGTCGTTTGTGCAACTGTTGCTGATGCTCGTGCAGCAACAGCAGAAGGTGTTAACAAGAATGGACTGAATTGTTGTCATTTCAGTGGTGGTTTTTTGGGGGTAGGTTTGTTTTTTGTTTGTTAAAAAAAACCCAATAATGGTATTGCTTTCTCTGAGCATCCACTTCTGAAAGCTTCTCTCTCTGGCAATGTAACTGGCATAGCTCCACTAATGCTGCTCTGAGCATTGACTTCATGTTCTCTGGTGTGGTTCTGGGGCAGCCCTGCAGCAAGCTGCTGACTGTGCTCTAGGATTTGAGCTCTGTACCAGAGTTGCTGTGTTATTGTTGCAGTGGTTGGAGACTAATGGGAAACTGCTCAATACATCAAACATGCTCCAGCTGCCCACTGGGAATGACAACAGTTTGCATGTGGGTCAGTAGCTAACCAACCCTGCTCTGAAGAGTAAAGAGTTGGAGAAGAAACTGTAGCTCTTGGCTTTCCTGCAGCCATTCTCAGTGAGAGAAAACTGATAAGCTGATAGGACATGGATACTATCAACTACAGCTCCTGCCTTCCAGAGATCACGTGCTGATGATGATCACACAGCTGAAGGAGGTGAAATGTCTTGTTGCTGCCCCTGGCGACAGAAGTCTGCCAGAAAGGCAGGAAAGGAAAAGGCAACTTCTATGATATGAAGCAGTTGTTGCTTGCTGAATGGCTTCCTCATGATGAGAAAACCCAAAAAAGCAGCAAGCTTTAAACAGGAGCTTTTGTGATTGTGCAGAGCACCTTTTAGGTAAGGAAAAGGCAGAGTGTGTTACACAATGAAACCAACATTCATCCTAAGGTGGCCTCATTTGAAAGGCAGGGGAGATACTGTCTTACACAGTGTCAGCCCCACGAAAATACCAGGCATTTCCTTGCTTTTAAAGAACAGCTAGAAAGAATAACACTGCAAACAGATAAACACAGATGTCTTAATACTAGAACTCGGAGGAGAAGGAGAGTGCAAGAGCAGCACCACAATTACCTTCCTGGAGACAGGAGGACTTAGTTACAGCTTTGTCCTCATAATAAGGAATGAATACTTTTATCTTCAACTTGGCTACTCACCTGCTTCAGTTGTTCCAGCCTGTCGTCATCTTCCAGGAAGAATGTCAGATACATGAAAGATACGTCAACGTCACAGTTGCCTCCATACTTCCTGTGCTCTTCAATGGTATCTCTGCCTCCTGAGAAGGCATGCTTGTTAATCTGAAACAACAACAGGGACTTAGTGCATGGTTTCTACTAAGTTCTAGGTCACTATATTGTAAACAGAGGTGCATCATGACTTTTCTAGCACTGGACTAAGGACTAGTTGAAGGGTGAGCAGGGTGTTAACGCAGAGCCTCCGGGACTGATGGAGGGAGGCAAAAGGAGGCTGTTAAAAGTCAGCTGGAAAAGTGTCCATACACACACACACATACACATACTCCCCAGGCTACATATCCAGACCAAAAATGAAACCAAAGTGAAAAATAACCCACTCAAGATTCAGCTGAAAAGGTTTTAAGTCCCTTTTGTTGAAGCTGCTGCCTGCCGAACAGAGTTTGTGCTCATGGGAAATGTAAGAGAAGAGGTTTGTTCCATCAAGAAATGAATTTTTGAAGGTGAAGAAGGCATTGAGACTCCTTGAAGAAACTCTAGAGAGAATCTAGTGTTCTCCTTTTCACAGGAAAACAAGAGAAAGCAAAGTTAAAGATTCCAACTCACTGGCTGGAATGGCTACAGTTAGACAAATGCCCAAGCAGTTGGTCTGAAAATGCAATACTTGCTGACTCTTCCCCCCTCTTCCCGACCTGTGGTGTTGCTGCCACTCTGCAATACTTGGTGCTCCCAGAAAGGTGAGGCAGAGAGGAGAAAGAGCTGTTTATTTGATTTACATCATGGACTGTCAGATTTCAAAACTGTGGCAACATTTTTTTAGAGTAAGAGCCTCCCCAGCTCTTATTCTGACACCGCTGCTCTGCAGCTATCAGGACAACAAGCACAGTGTTTGGCACGTTACTCTAGCTCGTGACTGCACTGTTAACACTTGTTGGTAAAGGCACAAGACTAGATTTGATGGTCCAGCTAAACTTGTGTAGCTTGCTCAATTGCTGGAGACGTTTTGCAATGGAAAGTATGGGAACAAGGATGCAGAGAGGGTCAAAGCAAACATCACCCACATCACCATGGTGATCGTGAGCACTGCCACTCCTCTTTGTTACAACGCTTTGCACTCTCCAGTGGTGCAGATCCTTACCTTTGTCTTGATCTGTTTGGGTGTATCAGTGAGGAAGATGACGGAGTTGGGGTCACTAGCACTCATTTTTGTTTGTGCTCCTTGCAGAGCTGGGAAGAAGACCGAGTGCAGTAAGGCTGGTTTAGGCTGTCCAATTCTAGGTGCTACATCTCGGGTCATTCTAAAATAGGGATCCTAAGAACAACCACCAAGAAAAGAAGCATAGAATGAAGCTGAAAAATGGGATTTAAAAGCTGACTAGTGTTGACTCATCCATCCCTACACAGGTGGTCTGAAAAAAACCAACCAGTTAAAGACCAAAAACCACCAAAACCCCACAAAACACTCCAGAATCTACTTCCAATCCAGTTCATCTAGAAGAACAAACAACATTCCTTTTGTTCACTTTCAATTCCTTCAATTCATATGCATATTTACAAAGCTTCACATGAATTCAAGCAATTGTGAAAACTGTGCTTAGTACACCTGGAGATGGAAGCAGAATAAGGTGCAAACTTCCTTCCAAAGCATTTAACAGCCAGCACAGAACCTGAATTAGAGCCATGCCCAAGCTGGAACTGCTGTGCCCATGATCTGACTTAAACCAACTGCAATTATATTACTAAGCAACGCTGTGGCTGCTGAATGTAATTACATCACCTTCCAGTGACTGTCCCTGTGACTGAAACAGCCAGAGGTTCAGATAGTGCAGGACTTCATTCCTAGAAACAATACTTATTTAAAGCAATGATGCTGCCACTGTAATTTGCAGCCAATGTTCTTCCATCCTCTCTAAATAGACTTGAATTGTTAAGGTTCTGTAGCCTTTTTGGCAAACTATTGCAATGCTGCTTTAATTTTATTGATAGAAGGTTTCTTCCCTCTAGCTCAATATAAATCTCTTGTACTGCAAGTGAAGCTCATTGCATTTTGTCCTAGTTACTATGGAGGTGGCCCAAAGCTTCTTCCTACCCCCATGTCAGAACCCTTTTGCATAGATTTTAGTGGCTTGGCTTTCATAGATGTCAGCTTGCTGTGAGCTGGGTGGAGATCTATAGGGATCCAAGACTGGTAAGAATGAGGAATGCATGAATAGCTGGGTTGAACCTTCATCTTTGTCAGGTTACACTACAACATCCATTTATGTCTTCCAGCTTCTGCCCCAGAAAGGTGTGTGCAGGAATGTTTGCCAGATGCTTTGATAAACCACTATGGAGCTTCAGGGGTACATTCCAAAAATAGACACATGTAAAACCAAATGAAGTGAGAGGATTTGCTTACCTGATCGATAGCACAGGGGACAAGACACTGAATGTTTTCCTTGCCGTTGAAGATCTGTGGGAATGAGGAACTGAAGGATGGAGCAGCTTGAACAGCAGGAAAGCTGATCTTTCCTAGAAAACAACATTTGGAAAAGCTGAGAGGCCAACATAAGCGAGGAGAGAACTTTCTGAAGTACACAAAATGCACAAGTGAATTGTACAGAAGGCATCTTTAACAAGCAATCTTGCCTTATCTGAGGAAGCTTTTTAATCTTCTGTAATGTCAATGAACCCTCAACTAACATAGGAACTAACAAAAAGAGTCAGGCTGTGAACCTCTTTTGTTTCACCTTGTCCCCGTTGCCCCTTGTCCTGTCACTGGCCATCCCTGAGCACAGCCTGGCTCCATCCTCCTGACACCCACCCTTGATGCATTTGTAACCATCAATGAGGTCACACCTCAGCCTCCTCCAAGCTGCAGAGCCCCAGCCCCTCAGCCTTTTATCACAAGGGAGATGCTCCACTCCCTTAATATCAATATTGTTTCTGAAGAGAAAAGCTTTTATATAATTTTGGCATAGAAATTGCTAAGAGGTATCATGAACTCTAGATCATGGTGGTTCTTGCTTTTCTTTCTGTTTCATGAGTGGGAGATACTGATCTCTTCAAACTCTTCAATGATGGAATAGAAAATGAAAGCAAGCATCATTTCTGGTAACTCGTATTATTTCCTACCAATGCAATCACTGTCTGTAAAGCCAAAGATTCCTTTCACTTGGTTAAATGTAACATGCTTCTGAACTTTGAGGATGTTTTTGTAGAATCCAGTACTTGACCTGCAAGAAAGAAAGGGGAAAAATGAGAAGCAGGAGAGAAAAGTGCAGGTAGAAACTTTCAGAGTGAAAGCTGAGGATGCCAAAAAAACTGCAAGACTAAATCTCACTGCTTTGGACTTTCTGTGACCCATTGATATCGTAATCTGAGAATTATTTGCAAACAATTTCATGCCTTGAATATTACTGCAAACATAACTCAGCAACTTCTTCCTCTTTGATTTCTGCTGAAGCAAAGGAAATAGCAGTTCTGACCTGCTCTCATTCAGACATAGGGCAGATCTATGTTAATGCAACTTTATTAAGACAGGAAGAGTGAAGAAACACTGCTTTGTAGGCTCCACATTTTGGGGACTGTAAGTTATCCACTTTGCATCTAAACCCTATATTCCCTCATCTTTCTCTCATCATCAGCTAGCAACATCAGTTCTGAACTCTGCCATCAAACTTCTTTGTGAGAAGACAGTTCCAATAGCAGTTTGCTTTCTTAAATCTTTGTTAAACTTTACTCAGAGTTCAAATGATCATCTTTCCTGCTGTATTATTACATTAACTGACCCCAACAAGTTGCTGAAATGCCTTTCATTAACACAGATCAAGCGTAAGTGTGTGTCAAAGTCTTTGGTATCATGTTGAACAAATCAGACTGTAGGTTTCTTGGTGGTTTTGCTGCTTGTTTGTTTAATGTACGTTTCCACAATTTAAATGTCAGCATTGTACAGAGAAGTACTTGTTGGTATGTTATACAGAAGAATGACAATAGTATACACAAAAATTGTTAGACAGCAGAAATAGTAATAAGTTTCTAAGTGTTTTAAAACTTGTCTTGAAGCTTTCAAATTTAGACACAGTTATTAAAGCAGTGCTGGCTGTGAAAGCTGGACAGAAAAGACACTTTTGTTTTCTTTGCAATGCCCTGAAGAAATGTATACTTACCCCAAATAGTCTAAATCAGAAAATATGAAGGTTTTGTTGATGTCAAACCCACATGCAATGATGTCTTTTGCATTTTCTTTAGCATACTCATATGCCTTCTCAGTTGTCAGGTCCTTCCAAAGGTATTTCTCATCATCAGTTAACTGTATAACTAAGGGAACATTAAATACTTCTTGCAGCCACCTAATGAAAGCAGAAAGGTTTTCTCTTAAAGCATGTTGCAATGAGAGTGGAAGTCACACAGTGAAAATACCTGTACACATTTAAACAGAAGCATCTATAAAAGGAGTCTGCTTCTCTTTGCTTAGTGTGCACGTGGGGTTATGCTTCTGTGAACAGAACACACATTTTATCCAGGTTATCATGACAATTGACCTGGGAAAAAGCCTCACTGCTTATTGTTACCTGTCTATATGATACTGTTCATCTCTTGGACAGAAAAAGAATTCAAGGAGACTTTTAGCTCTTTGAGCCTCATGTCTCTGTGTCCTGCTGCTGCAGGCACCACGTGATACAGTAATGTTACTGAGTCTTGTCAAAAGCTTGTTTTTAAGACCAACAAAAATGGTAAGGAGTGCCACAAGGCTAAGAGTCCAAGGAAGAGAGTTTGACTGAGGTGATGCAGGGATTACCATCGCTGTAGGAAAAAGGCAAGGTTGGACTAAGTTCATTAACATTCAGCTCAGAGAAACAGAACCCCTTGAAATGTATCACTTTGGCAGTTCTATAAAACACATTCAACTTTTCCCTTAGGAAAAAAAAAAACCCCATGTTTTGATTAATGCAAATGGTAGAAATAACTTACTTTGTGAACAGAAATGGGATAAGATGACCAACATGCATTGCCTGAGAGGATGGCCCTCTGCCTGTATAAAGGTAAAAGGACTTCTTGTTTTCATAACCATTGAGGATTTGGTCCATATCTCTAAAGAAACAAAACAAACAAACAGAGAAAAGATGATGCAGCTCTTTAGGAAGAAACACCCCCAGCAAAAAGCTTCCACTCAAAATTTGAGTGAGTTTTGTTTTTAAAGACAAAACTATAAATACATAAAATACAGTATGTTGAGTGTCCTCAAAGAGGGTTTGTTCATTCATTTTGTCTCCTTCAGCCTGCAAGAAAATAAACCTTAAAGGAAAAAAAAAACAAACCACAAAAATGTAAATTAAAATGTCAAAAGTGTAACTTGTAAAATTACTTAATTGGATAAAAATTCTGAGACCTAGTAAAACAGAGCTGGGAATTGTTTCCCAAACAGGTTCAACCAACCAGGCTGGAGTGGTCTGTGGTGGAGGCTATGCCCTCAAGTGATGCTCAGGCACTATTTAAATGTGCTAGCTGCCACAGGCCAAAAGCCCATGCACGATAACAATTACATAGTGTACAAGACTGGCAGGCTGGTGCTTAAGATTATCCCCTGAGTGCTTTTTAATGCAGTGATCCAGGCTCAGAGGTCCACAAGCCAGGTGGACCCTTGCTGAACTCAGCAGTGACACCATATGAGCCTTGGAGTTCCTGTTAGGCCAATGTTAGGCCTGGCCCCTCACACAGAGTCAAAATGCAAGCTGTACGAAGCAGATTCTGTGCACGTTTCTTCAGGCTGGGATTAGTGAGGACAAATCAAAACAAAATGCTGCAACCAAGGGTTTCAAATGTTTCAAGGGAAAGCTGCAGCAGTTGCTAATTTCAAGTGACGTGGTTGGTTTACCTCGGTATAAAAGAACACGCTCTTCTCCTAGTCATAGGTTTCTCCCAGGAATGCTCACAGAAAGTTTACCTAATGGCAACTTTTGGATTTTAGAACAAGGAGAAACTCACCTGTGAGAAAAAAAGATTCCCCTCCGCAGAAAGTGGTGAGGTTTTTGCCCAGTGGCTCTCTCTATTCGGTTGATCAGATCTGTGTCAATTTTGCTGCTGCCAAACCGAACTATAACCACAAAGATGTTAAAACAGAGAAATCCAAATAAGCACAGCATAGCCACAACCAGATCTTGGGTTAATAAGAACACACCAATGCAACCTAGGACATCTTTTAAGTCTCAGGTAAGGTGCCTACATTTCTTCCCTGAATTCCCAGCAGTCATCTCCATCACTAACTCTCTTCTAGGAGGTCCAGTCTATTAATGACACGTAGCCCTGTTCCATCCATGACTGATTGTAATTGCAGTCTCCTTACATCATTGATATTGGTGTATTTCTTTGGAATGTTTCTTTTCTTCTGAATATTTAGGTCAATAATTTGGCCTCTGTAATCCACAAGATAAAAATAGCTCTGAATGCTCCTCTCTTGATGCCTACATTCTCTGCCCTTGGATCACATGCCTTTTCAACTTTACAACTCCAATTACTCTTCTTGCAAACTTCTTTTTATAGGGATATGATCACAGACACTGCTCCCCTCAAGAGGCTTGAAAAGGTATTACAAAATACCTTACTTATTACTAGCGGTGTAGGAAATCGGTTGATGAATACACCAACATTTTCAGGTGTCACTTCATCTAAAACAACCACCCACTTCATTTTCTTCTGGAATTACTGGTTATGCACAGTATCACTAGAAGGCTTGGAATATCATCATTAAGCTTGAAGTTAGTAGTGATTTGTTATGAAATGGTAGGGGAAACTAGGCATACTAACACAGAAGCAGCAGGTGGTGTGGTTTGGAATGGACTTCTTAAAGAGTCATCTAGTTCAACTCACCTGCAATGAGCTGGAACATCTTCAACTAGATCAGGCTGTTCAGAGCCCTGTTTAACTTGCCCTGGAATGTTTCAGGAATGAGGCATCTACCAGCTCTCTGGGTAACCTGTGCCAGGGTTTCATCACCCTCACTGTAAAAAATTTCTTCCTGAATTTATCCTCTTTTAGCTTAAAACCATTACCCCATGTCCTCTTGCATCAGGCCCTGCTAAAAAGTCTGTCCCTGTCTTTCTTAAAAGCTCCCTTTAAGTATTGAAAGGTTGCTATAAGGTCTCCCCAGAGCTTTCTCTTCTTCAGGCTGAACCACCTCAACCTTCTCAGCTTGTCCTCAGAGGAAAGGTGTTCCATCCCTCTGGTCATTTCTGTGGCCTCCTCTCCAACAGCTCCACGTCCCTCCTGTGCTGAGGACCCCAGAGGCAGATGCAGCACTGCTGGGGGTTCTCACCAGAGGAGCAGAGGGGCAGAACCACCTCCCTTGCCCTGCTGCCCACGCTGCTTTGGATGCAGCCCAGGACAGAGTTGGCTTTCTGGGCTGTGAGCACACACTGCTGGCTTGTATCCAGCTCTTCATCCACCTGTACCCCCAAGTCATTCTGTGAGGACCTGCTCTGAACCCCTTAATTCCCCAGCCTGCCTTGATACCAGGGATTGGAGTGGCCCAGGTACAAGACCTTGCTCTTGGCCTTGTTGAACCAGGTTCCCAGGAGCCCACTTCTTGAGGTTGTCCAGGTCCATTCACTGACCTATTAAAATAAGTGTCACTAAAAAAAGACAAATGGTGGGGCACGACTCAGCAGCTGCTGCTTTAATCCAAGCGTTCTCTGAGCCTTATCACATCTGCTTGTCCCAGGCAAACCTGAATTAGTGAAGTAACTTCTCCTCAGCAAATCAAATGCACTACAAAATGGCAAAGTGATTATAATCTGGATGAATGCTAAACAGAGACCAAACGAACCTGAAAATGTTCCATTCAGCAGAACAACAGCAGCTGGTAAGAGGCTAATTTCACAGAACCAGAGAATGCCCCAGGTTAATTTGGGCTAGCCACCCTAAAAATATTGGTGTGCTGTCATAGCAAGCGATTCAAAGCTCTCTGGTATATAGAACACTGCACTGGAAATGTCTCAATATCTTTACTAAACATGCACAGACTGCACAGCTCCCTTTTCTTTGCCTGTCTTCATCTTTCCTGTTAAACAACTGGGTAACTTTTCCTTACTTATTTCCTCTTTTTCCTCTTATGAGGCCATTCAAATCACTTCAGGCTCTCTATCCACAAAGAATCTGCCTTCCTCAACAGCCTCTGTCAAGGACACAGTCTCCACTCCTCAGCAAGCTTTTAAAGAATTCCTAGAGTGCTTTTGATCTCTAGTGTTCAACCTGCTGTACATGAGAAGTCCTGAGAGCTGTGATTTTCAACAGCATACTGCATTTGCTGAAAATGTATAATGTACCTTTCCTCTTTGCCATTGCCATGCTACATTTGCACAGAGAAAACTAATAACCTACTGTTTGTTATACAGTAACTTCACTGACCAGGTCAGTCTCAATAACCTCTGAACAGTCATGGCACCTGGGAGAAGTTCCTGGGGGGTGAAGAAAGTAAATGTCACTCCTACTCCTGAAGAAGGCCAAGAGGAAGGAACTGTGGAACTACAAGCTGGCCAGCTTCACTTCAATTTCTTGGCATGTGATGTGGAAATAATCCTGGAAACCATTCCTAAACATTATTACAGACATGAAGACGACTGGAAGTAGTCAGCATGGATTTAGGAAAGGGAATTAATGACAGACCAACTTAACAGCCTTCTATGATGCTATGACTAGCCTAGCTGATGAGGCAAGAACAGTGCATTTTGTTTCTCAGCTTTGGTCAGGCTTTTAACACTGTCTCCCACCTCATTCTCACAGACAACTGATGAAGTCTGCACTAGATAAGTGGACAGCAAGGTGAACTGTAAACTAGTTGAACTGGCAAGCTCAAAGGGTTGTGACCAGCAGCACAAAGTCCAGCTGGAGTACTTAATTTGTGTACCTCAGGACACTGACACCGAGGCCAATACTGTTAAACATCTTCATTGATGATGTCCGTGCTGGGACAAAGTACACCCTCAGCAAGTTCACAGGTGAAACAATACTGGGAGAGGTGGCTGAAACAACTGATGGTTGTGTTGCCATTCAGGGGGACCTCAACAGAAGAGGCTGAGAGAGCTGGGATTGCTGTGCCTGGGGAACAGAAGGAACAGAAGGCTCAGGAAGGACCTTATCAATACGTAAAAAATATGTGGTTAGGGGAGCTGACAGGGAGTAAAGAAGGCAGTACCAGACTTCTCAGTGATGCCCAGAGAAAAGAGGAGAGGCAATGGGTATAATTTGAAATAAATTCTATTTAGACATATAAAGGTTGCCCAGGGAACTCATGGGATCTCCATCCTTGGAGGTAAAAATCCTACTAGACAAGGTCCTGAGCAAACAGTTCTAGTTGAATCTGCTTTGAGGAGCTGACTAGATGATCTGCAAAATCCCTGCCAACTTCAACCATTTTGGATCACTTGCAATATCCAGCTCACTGCATTATCAGCATACGAAGATTTTTCTCAGTCATCCCTCTGCTCCTTGCTCAAACCAAAAATGTCTACTACTTGGCTAACAGAACTTTTCTTCCCAGAATACCTTCAGGCTGTTCTGTTGTGTAACCATTCACTTATGTGCATATCTAGGACAACCACTTAAGAAACATCCCTTTCAATGACATCATGCTGTTAGCACTTTCATTTCTTCTGTGTTTAGGTAAACACAATCTCACTGGCAACTTTCTCTAGTGCCATTAGTAAATCAACAGATTATATGTGGCACAAACATTTCCTTTAAGGTAAGAGCTGTCAGATGGCAATTTCATGGACAATGCTTTTCATTGTTATTTTTCAGGCTGGATGTGAGGAGGAATTTCTTTGCTGCCAGGGCTGTCAGGCATTGGAAGGGGCTGCCCAGGGAGCTGCTGGAGCCACCATCCCTGGAGGGGTTTCAGAGATGGGTGAGTGTTGCACTGAGGGCAATGGGCTGGTGGTTGATAGGGCTGGGACAAAGGCTGCACTCCATGAGCTTAAAGCTCTCTGCCAGCTGAAACCATTCTGTGATTTTTAAGAGGAGGAAGTTTATCAGTAACAAGCAGTAACTGTTCCACTTCCTGAAGTGGCTAGGCTAGCATTCTTCTCTGAAAAATTTCCAACACACCACTTAGAACCAGCAAAATAACTCATCCACCAAATGCCCCAATCTGCTGGTAAATAAGTAAAAAGCCTTTAGACTAACCTACCAGTCTGGGGTAGATCAGAAGGTCATACACACACAGTTACTGGAAAAAAAGAGCATGGCTGCCAAGGTTTAGAAAGACCTTGAGGCTGTGCTAACACAAGTATTTCACTCTTCTCACTTTCTTCAAGGCTTAGAAACACCTCCAAGAAAAGCAAAAGCCTTCTCCATACCTCCCACAGAAGCGACAACCTGATGCGAGAACTTGTTTTTAGACTCTAACAATTATCTTTTTTCCTTCCCTCTCTCTTCTCTGCACACTTCTCCCTTTCCAGCTCTTTCTTTTTCCTACTGCCTTCTGCAGACTAAAGCAATTTGCACGTACATTTGACACGATTTGACGATAGCATCACAGAGTTAAACAATGCTGACACTAGCAACTGAGCTCCAAAAAGCAAACACGTGGTCACTGCCACTTAAGAATGTGTGCTCTGTTGTAAGGAACAAAACTACCAAGCAGACACCAGCCATGTAAAACTGAGGTAGTAAACATGAAAAGTGACAATAATAACCAAAAGCAAACAAACAGTAAAAATGAATGGACAGTTCTCTCACCTGTTTCTGTGCTAGACTCCAGCTATTCAAATAGTGGACTGTACAACAACTGAGAAAATCGACTCAATTCCTGCTGCTTAAGTTACAAAGCTTGGCAAGTTTTGTAACACCTGCCTAAAATATTTCCCAACACCATGTATATCTTTGGAATGAGCTGCATCTTCTTGATCCCAGCCAGCCCTTGGCTGCTTGATAGTGTGTCTTCTGAGGAAGTAATTGACACTTACAGATTTCTGCATTAGCTTTGGATCATTCCTGCCCTCCCTAATTCTGAAGTCAAGAAAGATGTGGAGAGACGGTAGGAGGAAACCCACAGCCTGGCCAGAATGCTCTAGCTGCTCTGCATGACAGCCATTGGAAGTGTAGATACTCAATCACAGTGTCTTTATTAACATAGCTTCAATAACTGTCCTCATGCCAAAAAATGAACTGCAAGTAAAACCTGGACTTTAAACTGAAGAGTTATTTGCAAAGTAGTTAAGTCTTCATAGGAAATCCCTGCACGGGACATTCTCAGCTCCTAAGGCAAATTCTTTAGCCATGCAAATGCTGAGATTAGACACAAATGCTACCTGTGAGGGTTTTGATCAGGATTCGTTATGATCCTTCACTGGGTTTGTGATCATTAGGATCCCTTGATAAAAATTGCTTAGCACTGAAAAAAAGAATTATACCTATGAGCTTGTCATAATCCACGCCTTTGGCATTTGATGTCTGCACGGTCCAAGGGTCCACAAAATCCTCATCCTCTTCTTTAGCTGTACCATTGTTTATTAATAGGAGATCTCTTGGAGGCAAGCCTGCCTGGTAATCTTGTCCTGTTGTTGTTTTATATGACAGTTTTAATGATAGTAGCGTCCTCACTGCTGCATCAATTTCATCCTGAATAAAGGAAAAAAAGAAAACCCCAAACCTGTTTGACTTCACATACTTGAGACAGACAAACACATTAATTAATGTCCCAACCCTCCAAAATCCTACATCATGACTTTATTCAGTTCCTGGTTTTCTGGGCTGACTCCCACAGGCAATGCACTAAGACAGCCCATACTAAAACTGAGCTGTCTTTGCCAACACAGTGATGATAGAATAGGGAACATGAATTTAAGGGCAAATTACTTAAGGGAGATTAGCAGGGATGGTCCCACAGTTTACTAAAGGGACATAAGTATCTTTTAACAAGGTGTTTTTCTTACTGCAATACAAACTAGAGATCTCACAACAGCCATATTCTTTATCAGTCTTAAAACACAGACAATAACTTGAAGAAAGATGGTTTGAAATACGGAATAGAGATACCTTTGGTGCTTTTCCTGCTTTCAGTGCTCTGACTTTCTCTCCTTGTTCAGTTACTCTTTCAAACAGCTGAAGCGGGCTCAGAGATTTCAAATCACAGTTTGGACTATCAGCCATTTTGCCAGACTGCAAAAGATGTGTCTATTTACACTTCACCTGAATTTAATGTCTTCTAATTCTTTGGCTTGTAGAGTCAAAACAGCAGTGAGCACAAAGAAGAACTGTAGGGGAAGAAAAACAGTGTATTTTATTCTTTTGCTTGTATCTTGAAGGTCAGATGAATAGAACAAGACTATGAAAACTATGCCGACCTCATACCTAATTCTACTAACTGTCCTATGACATTTTGTATGTCTAATAAATGTAATGTGGTTCTTCAGTGCCAAGAAAGATACCCAAGAAAAAAGCTTAATCATCACCTTCACTGCTTTCCTTCACAGGTTCCAAAACATGCTGATGATTAGTGACAAACATTGCTCTCTGAAGAATAACCAATTCTCAGGTAAGCAAGAGGCTGTAAATTTAAGGAATTATTTGTTTCTTGGCAGTATGTAGGAAAAATAACCCTAGGAGATGGCTTAAGAAGATTAGATGGCTGAGGGTAATAACACAGCAGCCTCCCTACATCCCACATGTACCACAGTCACTGAGGCTTCCTAGCACAGAGCATGCCCGTGCCTCCACAAATAGGCTCCTCTCCCAGGCTAACATCTACAACATGGTTTATATTAACAATAACAGTATCTGAATGCTTCTTAGCAGTCTATTAACAGCAACTGAGGCTTCAGCTGCACAGTTTACAGTACACTAACACAGACAGTACAGAAAGTGAAATAATGCTGCTAAAATATCCAGGAAGCATACAGTCTGTGTTACCAAACATATGATAATAACCTGTACATCAGAGGTACCTAGACCTTTGCCTCAGCTGTTTGTTGTGGTTTTGGCTGGGACAGAGTTAACTTTCTTCCTCATAGCTGGTACAAGAAGCATATGGAGAATTATAAAAGGATTTAATCAAAGCTGAGGCTGTTGAAGCGGTGCAAGAGTGAAGATCCTAACGATAAGTGAACTGAGGGGAAACTAGATTTTCCATAGAAACTATCATTTATCATTGCAGCTTGGGAAGGTTGTGAAGTGCTGCCTCTCAATGTGATGCAGTTGCTTTATGCAATCACCCAAGTTACTGCATAGCTTTTTTTTATGTGAGGAAAGTGATGTCATCCTCAGTCATAAACTGATGCTTATTTTACCTGTGTTACAGTGACAAATGCAATGCAAGTTGAAAGAGTAAATTAACTTTACATTGACTTGCAAGTGTGCTGGAAACACAGCAGTCACCCTAAGCATTCTCTCTCATGCCATGTCCATGACAGGAGAACGTGCCAATGTAAAGTCCTACTCCAGACTATGTCTGGAGAGACTCCCTAGCATGTTATTCATCCACTGCTGTGCAGGGAGCATGAACAGACTGAGTTTACAAGCCATGTATGTAACTGAAGTGAATGGTGAAAGCTGTTCATAAAAACACATGTTCATTTGACTCCCTTCTTCTGAATTAAGAAAAGAAGAAGGAACAAAAGGGCATAATTGTTGCATTAGCTCCTCAGTAGTACTTCAGAGCCTTCCTTCTACAAAATAATCACAACCTTGGTTATATTTACACAGCATACAATTAAACTGCCTCTGTAAAAAGCCTTCACTTGTCTAAAAACCTTGAGAAGGCTGATTTGGTAACTTGCTGGTTACTGAAACATAATCTAACATTAAGGCTTTGTTTGTCAGACAGCTGCAACACTCCCAGACTTCAGCTTCAGATGAATAACCTGAGAAAGCTAAGGAGTGTCTACATCCACTTGCTCATTTGATTTGCTTGGTCACCTATGAACACTGTTAACATACTTGGATGATGTGACTCACTAAAATAAGATGAATGTATTATCAGTAACACTTAAGGTTTTTAACCCAATCTCAATCCCTTCAAGCTTGGTAAGTCACAGTGTTACTTTAAAACATATCAAACAACTCTCTGATGCATTCCCACAGTTTACTTACATTGTTTGATTTGGATACTAGTATTTCCCTTTTTCTTCCATGGGCACAAGGTATTTAACTGGAAGAGAAAATATGCAGAGTAAATTCATATTAGAAAATATTGATGAAGATTAAGACACATTCTTTCTGTAGGAACGTGCAACCTCTGTTTAGTGTCTCCAAATGTCACACAATAGAAAAAGGCAAACAAGATTTACTCTTTGGTGTGGAACAAATTGTGATTTGGTGTTTCAAGTTCATTCTGAGTGAACATTCTCACTGACAGACTGCTCAGAAAGGCTGAAATGCCACAGCTGAGACTAAGCACACATACTGGGAAGCAGTGAAACAGAAAGACTCTTGGAAAAGAGTTTGGAATCTTCTGGATTTCAGCTGAGCAGAGAATTCCAAATGAAGGTGCATTTTAATCAAGAATTAGCATAAGTAATCTAATCACCAGAAGAGATGCTTCTGCAGGGGGGTTGGACTAGAGGATCTCTAAAGGTCCCTTCCAACCCTATCATTCTATGATTCTATGTTATGACTAGAGAATTCAAAAGATATGGACTACTTAAAACCTGTCTCTGTTTACCTCTGTATTGTCCGTATTTGCTGGTGGAATTCAAGCCAGGAATTCAGTTATATAAAATATAGGTCTTTATTTTTTTGAAGTTCCTAGGTGCAGCTGTGAACTGTTTCAAACAAATGTCTGGATGTGGTTCCAAAGAAACACAAGGAAAAACTTGTTCCCTGTTGAGGTGAGGGAGCACTGGCAGGGGCTGCCCAGATGGGCTGTGGAGGTTCCTTCTCTGGAGACATTCCAAACCCAGCTGGATGAGCTCCTGTGTGCCCCGCCCTAGGTGCTGCTGCTCTGCCAGGGGGGGGTGGACTGGATAATCTTTTGAGGGCCCTTCCAGCCCTTAAGATTGTGTCATAGCTGGTATTTGATCAGGACATTTTTTCCTTGCTTTCTTATTGATATGATGAAAACTCTCAGCTCCAGGCACATTCAATACCACACACAAACACATTTGGAGAGAAAAACCCAAAAAGGTACATGGGAACTTGAGAATGGACTGCTATGATATTTAGGACCAGAAACCAAGATGAATTTAAAAGCCTCAGTTTCACAGTGTGGACTTGAAAGCCAAGAACCGTGTGCTTTTTCTACCCATGCAACGCAGGGTAGCTTGTCATGGGCACTGCTCTTGTGACCATTGCAGGATGTTAAACTCTCAGGAGACAAGGTTCAAAAATAATCCCTGACACAGGTGTCAGAAAACAACTGCATTATCCTCTTTCCAGTCCGATGGCAACCACAGATCTACGTTCATTCTCACTGTCTGGTGTCTGATTTGTTAAGTTAGAGGTTTGAGGATCAAGGAGCAGGGTTTCATGTGTTCAGAAGAGTTCTTTCATGACAATCATTGTGTGAAGGTACATCAAGGCTTCCAAAGACAACAATAATACCGAAGTATTGAAAAACCAAACAAATCATGAATGTGAATTTAAGTCTGACAGCACCTATGCTCCTAAAAGCTAATTTCATAGAATCACAGAGTGGTAGGGGTTGGAAGGGACCTTTAGAGCTCATCCAGTCCAACCCCCTTGCCAAAGCAGCTCCCACCTAGATCAGGTCACACAGGAATGTGTCCAGGCAGGTTTTGGAGGCCTCCAGAGCAGGAGTCTCCACACCCTCCCTGGGCAGCCTGGGCCAGGGATCCCACACCTCAACACTGAAATAGGTTTTTCTTATGTTTAAGTGGAACTTTTTTGTGTTCCAGCTTCATCCCATCACCCCTTGTCCTGTTGCCAGATACATACAATAAAAAATGAGAAGTGAAATTAAGGCAGGCAGTACACACACAGCTGTCATGTGAAACACGCCTGGAGAAGTGCTCCAACACTGGCTGCATATCCTAGCAGATCTATCTTGTAATCACCAATTCATACAGGAAAATACAACACAAATGTGCGAGGCTATTCCCTGAGATGACAACATCATCCCCTCCACCGCTTCCTGGGGAAAAGGGCTTTTGTTTTCTTCTCCCGACGGGTTTGCGGTGCAGCCACGGGAGCTTCGTCCCCACACGGAGTGGAGGAAAATCACCCCCAGCACCAGCCCTTGGCCGCGGGGTCGCCAATAACCGCCCGACAAGGCGCCTTCCTCCCTCCCTCCCGCCGGGGTCTCTCGGATGGCCCATGCTCGGGCTGGCCCTCGCCCGCCCAAGCCCCCAGCTCCAGCCCCAAGCCACCTGCCCCCAGCCCAAGTCCTCAATCCCAGCCCAAGCCCCCAGTCCAGTCGAGCCCCAGACCCCAACCCCAGCCCGCAGACACAGCCCAAGCCTCAGCCCCCAGCCCCAAGCTCAAGCCCTCAGCCCAAGCCCCAGACCCCAAAGCCCCANCCCACCCCCCCCCCCCCCACCCCCACGCCCCACACCCCACACCCCCCGCCCCACCCCCACGCCCCCAGCCCCAGCCCCAAGCCCCAGCCCCCAAAGCCTCAGCCCCCAAAGCCCCAGCTCCCAGCCTCATCCCCAGCCCCTCCTCACCGCTCCTCGCTCGCTGCCATTGCATCACCCCCCGCAACCGGCGCGCCGCTCCCGCCTCCCGGCTGGGAAACGCGTACCCCCGGAACCATTGTTCCCCTCGGCCCTCCCTCTCCTTAACAGCCCAGCAGCCCAACCAAAGAAGCCCCGCGGGGCGGCGGCCACGGTGGGCAGAAGGGCTCAGGCAGGGCTGGCTTTGCCCGCCCCAAACGCGCGGTGCCCGAGGGAAGGAGGCGACACGCGGAAGCGTTTGAGCGAGGCGCCGTGTTTCCCACCCGGAGCGCTTTTAAAGGCGGGGCCGCGGCGGGTCGGGCCGGGCTGCGAGTTCCGGGCGCGACGCGGCGCAGGTACCGGGTGGGGG
>WBNH01006654.1:0-31165 GCA_013401255.1 Urocolius indicus | reverse complement strand
GCTGTTGGTGAAGGTGGGGGAAGGAATGCTGAAGGGACAGCCTTGATGTTATGCAAGCGGTAGTTGTAATATTGATATCAACAACAAGCACAGCACTGCAAGAGCTACTGTGGAAAATCACTACCATCCCAGACCCATTACACAAGGGCAGAGCAGAGGGGGAGCAGAACCTCTCTGACCTACCACCCACAGCCCTTCTCATACACCCCAGGATGTTACTGGCCACCTGGGCCACGAGGGCTGGTTGCACTGGTGTGAAAATGAGAGAAAAGCTGCAAGTGTTCCTGTTAGCTTGTTACATTGCAGAGCGTGCTAAATTCAACTTGCAAACTGGTTATAACTTGTTTCTATTGATGCACATCAGGTGTTCCCCCCCCCACCCCTTTTTCTGTTCTTAGGGTGGCATAACACACTTTGGGGTGTTGTTCCTTTGAAAAACACAAGTTGGATAGGAAGTCTCAAGATGACAGAGATTCTTTGCTGTTACAAAAAAGCTTAAGGGCCATGTGTGTAACAGAGTGGATTTATGCAGACCAAATGTAACGTGGCAGCTTCTTTCTGATAGCTCATGAGAAACTTTTTAACCTCTTGTGTGTTAAGGCACTGTCTTGCACCTCCCTCTGATTCTCAGTATGTTTTCTGGCAGAGTAACTTTGAAAGCTTCGCCCAGTCCACTTCTGTATCTTCATTTATAGCTTTCAGCTGGAGGACAGTTTCTCACTGTGTTTGTTCTTTGAGCATGATGCATTTGGAAAGGGACGTGTTTTCAGCACTGTGGTAGAAACACTAATCACTTGTTGCAACTATTAAAGTGCAGTCCTTCATAGTCACTGTTTATTTCATAAGAAGTTTCAGTTTACCACTGAAAACTTTAATTTACTGGTTAACTGAATTGTTAGTTAAATTTTCCTGAAACATTTTTCCCCCCTTGACATTAAGTGAAATGCTGTTTTAATCAATGAAGCTGTTATTATTAAAAAAAACCCTTTTATCCTTGCTCTTAGTTGCTGTCACTCACAGCTATCATAAATTTCAGATGAAGTGTCCTCTAGAGGGAGATCTTGATGCTTTTATGTGCTAAAATGTTGCTCGCCTTGTTCCAGTTAGATGTCTTGTTGCTCTTTTTGGAAAGGATCTGTGTTGATGAATGTCTTAAGAGGAACTTGTCTGCTGGACCTGTGCTTGGAAATTTAACTACAGCCCATAGCCTGTGACAAAACACTTCTGTAGGTTACAGGAAACACACTTGTTTTAATCCAAATAGATCTAATACTGAAGGTTACCAAGCTAGTAAAGGATTTGGAACACGTCTCAGCTGGGGCTGCTCAGCCTGGAGAAAAGAAGGCTCAGGGGAGACCTTCTCACTCTCTACAACTACCTGAAAGGAAGCTGCAGCCAGATGGGAGTGGGTCTATTCCCCCTGGTGACAAGCAACAGAACAAGAGGAAACAGCCTCAAGTTGCACCAGGGGAGGTTATGGCTGGATGTGAGGAGGAATCTCTTTGCTGCCAGGGCTGTCAGGTATTGGAAGGGGCTGCCCAGGGAGGTGCTGGAGTCACTGTCCCTGGAGGGGTTTCAGAGATGGGTGGGTGTTGCACTGAGGGCAATTCTCATCTTAATCAAGGTGCTTTTGAGGGCAGTTACATCTCTGACCTAAGCCCAAGAATTTACACAGCTGATCTGAAAGTGTTGTGGGTTAAATGCCTTTAGCATAAAGAGTGCTAACAGCTGGCCAAGGAACCAAAGGAGACGTAAAATGCCTTATTTAATCAGTTTTAGCAGTTGAAGGATGGCAGTACTTTTTGACTACCAAGAGCAGAAGTTGAAAGCTTATTTTTGTAGATACATCAATTGTTAGAACGTAGTTAACCCTATACTCCATGTGCTTCATCCAAGTTAGTGGAAGAAGGTTGGTGGCGTTGTTGCAGTGGGGAGTTATTCAGCATATTATGGATTCTCTGGGTGAGAAATTTATTTCGCAGCAAACAAGGCATCTATGGTCTTATTTTTCTGTAAATAAATGCAGACAGTAAATTCAATGTAACTTCAGGCATAAATCTCTTCAGTAAAATTCAAGGCCACATGGAACTTGCTCTGTGGATATAGTTGGAAAATTTCCTCTTACTGCAAGGCTGCTGAATGGGTCAGAAATGCGTTTACTTAGTTTCTAGTTCAACTGACTGATTCCCCAGAGGCTGTGCTGCCATTCAGTGGGATCTTGACCAGCTTAAGAGTTGGGCAGAGAGGAACATCAGGAGGTTCAACAAGGACAAGTGCAGAGTCCTGCAGCTGGGGAGAAACAACTCCATGCACCAGCACAGGCTGGGGATGACCTGCTTGGGAGCAGCTCTGTAGAGAGACACCTGGGAGTGCTGGTTGATAATAAACTGAACCCGAGCCAGCAATGTGCCCTCGTGGGCAAGAAGCCAATGGCAGCCTGGGATGCATCAAGAAGAGTGTGGGCAGCAGATTGAGGGAGGTTCTGCTCCCCGCTCTGCTCTGCCATAGCTGCTAAGGCCTCATCTGGAGTCCTGTGTCCTGTTCTGGGCTCCAGAGGGACAAGGAACTGCTGCAGAGAGGCCAGTGCAGGGACACCAAGATGATCAGGGCACTGGAGCATCTTCCTTCTGAGGAAGGGCTGCAGGATCTGAGGCTGTTCAGTCTGGAGGAGACTGAGGGGTGAGCCCATTAATAGTTACAAATATCTAAATGGTGGGTGGCAAGAGGCTGGGGCAGCACTTTTTTTTTCTGTTGTATCCAGTGACAGGACAAGGGGTGATGGGATGAAGCTGGAACACAAAAAGTTCCATTTAAACATAAGAAAAACCTATTTTGTTGTTGAAGTGAGGGAGCCCTGGCCCAGGCTGCCCAGGGAGGGTGTGGAGGCTCCTGCTCTGGAGATGTTCAAAACCCACCTGGACACATTTCTGTGTGACCTGATCTAGGTGGGAGCTGCTTTGGCAGGGGGATTGGACTGGATGATCTCTAAAGGTCCCTTCCAACCCCAACCATTGTGTGATTCTATGATCTCTAAAGGTCTCTTGCAACCCCAACCATACTATGAACCTCTTCATACTTCTTTCAAGTCATCTAATTAGTTAGAAATATAGGTTGTTGGAATAACTCCAAAATAGTTGGAGTATTTGTATTCTTACAAATGTATGTACCAAATCCCTGTAGAATTAATTACCCTCTCTTGTGTAAGTGCTACTGCAAGCAAGATTAAAATGATTTGCAGTAAATTATGTTGCAAGTTTGTTTTTCTGTTGATTCTCATTTCCATTGTTTTATGGTATGCAAATGCATTTGTCCAATGCACTAAGAAGGTGTGCAGAGTGCCTGGAGGCGAGTGGTGGTGTGTAATTGGGTGTACAGATGTGGTATGAAATAGGAATAAATCCCATCAAGTTATGGGTTTTTGTTAAGAAAATAGTATTTATGTCTGTAAGCTGCTCAGATTGTAGGCTGTGTAATAAATTGTACTCTGAATAATCAATTCTTTTATTGTAGATCATAGCTTTGGAGGTTTCCAGCACTGAGATTCCTGGAGTGTGCTGTGCCTAGCTCTAATGAGTTCTTCCCTGGTTGCTTACGATGATTCAGACTCCGAGACAGACACTGAAAAGACTGAAGTCCCCAATACTTCTAGCAGACAAACAAACCATCCAAGTTCTTCTGTGAGTTGTGTTCAGTACTTTGCACCTGCTAGTCTGAGTACAAAATCTACATATGAAATGCAGCCTACTGAGAACACTGACAGTTGTGGCACAAGAACTGTTTGTGAGGATCCCCATGAGAGTTATGGGCAGAGTAATAATGCTGATTTGACTTCTTGTAGCAGAAGAGCATACTCTGGCCATACTGCATTATGTATGTCCTACAAAAACTATGAACAGACATCAAGCTCTTCAACAAGCTCTGGAAATGGTGTTTCACAGAAGAGAATACATAAAGACAATACTACCATAAAAGGAATTAAGCCATATATCCCTAAAAGACTGCGTCAGGAAAGTTCCAGTGTGCCTGCAAACAAAGAAGCTCACGAGAGGGAGAGCTCAGACTGTGATGTTAAGCTAGGCACATCAGGAGAGCAGACTTTGGGAAAGATCTCTGAATTAATAAAGCCATATTTGGGATTCAGATATAACTTAACTGAAATCCCCAAGAGCTTGGTGTTTTCCATGGCTAAACACAGCGGCCCTGTTAATGAGATCCAGTGGTGTCCCCTACGGGAGCAAAGTCACCTGCTTCTCTCGGCTTCTATGGATAAAACTATCAAGGTAAAGTACAACAAGATGCTTTGTGGACCAATCCTCAGACTTAAAAATACCATATTAAATAATGATCTGGGAATGACATCCTTGCTTGTGTGTGTTGAACAGTTCCAGTGTATTTGGAATCTGAGGAGAGGCTTTCCAGTGCAAGACCCTGTTATGAATTTGCAATCAACTCCTTCACTATATCTACAGGCACTTCCATTAGTTTGTTTTTTTTTTTTTTGTGTTAGACACATCAGTGTTTCAGACCTTAAGGAGTCAGATTTCTACTCAGCAATTTCTCCTAATTCCTGTTAACGTTAAGTTTTCATTATCTCTGCTTTGTAATGGCCACAAACACTATGGTCTGGGTACAAATTCTGCCTTAAGTCATCACATAACTGACTGCCAACACTGGAATTGTATTTCTGAGGAACTTAACCATTCTGCAAATCTTAGGTCACTGCTGATGGTACTGGTTGATAGGGCAAAAAAAGCTGGACTCAATTATCTTAAAAGGTCTCTTCCAGCTGAAATGATTCTGTGATGGAGGAAGAATGTCAGGTGAGGTGGATTAGAATGATAGAATGGGGGGGGGGTTGGAAGGGACCTTTAGAGATCACTCAGTCCAGCCCCCCTGCAGAAGCAGGTTCACCTAGATCAGGTCACACAGGAATGTGTCCAGGCGGGTCTTGAAGCCCTCCAAGGAAGGAGACTCCACAGATATGATTCTTGGGTTTTTTTTGTCTGAAGTTAGGCCTTGCATCCATGAAAGATGTCCTGTCATGACCTAACAAGTCTTTCCACTTAACTTTGTCAGAAGCGTTAATTGCTCAGTACTTGAAGTATATTCTTCCTCTAGCTTTAGTGAATTTGCCTCCAGTGCTTTGCTAGTTGAGTCAGTCCAATAAGTTGTCATACTTTTAACAGTGGTTAATAACAGTGTTTTGTGTATGCTTTTCCAGATATAGGGCCAACACCACCTCTGGGTTCAAACAATAGACATCCAAAGTGGGTTTACACAGGGAATCTTTGGTAAGAGCACACAGAAAGTCTTTTTTTGATGGCAAGCATGCTTTATTGTATCTAACATGCATGTAACGTAGCAGGTACAATTATTTTAGAACTTGATTCTAAAATGTAGGGCTTTCAATAAAACCAACTAAGACATGAGAGGAACACACTTTGTATCAACTTGCTTCTAAAACCAAAGGAGAAGAGGGGACTTAAAATTAACTTAAATGCTGATTTAATGTAGGAAAAAATATTCTTAAGTTCTCTTGTTGAGATTCCTTTTCTGTTTAATTTGTTGTGAAGAACTCACATTTAGTTTGGCTTTTGTGTGGTTTTTTTTCTTACCTTAGAATTTGTACTTTTCATTCCTTCCCTCTTTCTCCAGTTTGAAATCTGTGCTGACTTTGCACCTTTGAAGCAGTGATGTTCTCAAATCTTAGTTTTTGCTTTTTCTTCCTTCATTTGTGTTAAAGCACTGATGCTCACAGGAGAGGAAACCCCGGATCTATAGCATGGATGAAATTGACTCCTCTGAACTGCCTATCTTTTATCCTCTTCAGTGACAACAGCTTCACTGGTTCTGTAGTCAGCAGAGCTTATGACATAGTCAAAGCCTGAATACTTTCAGCTGGGGGTAATTCCTCCTTCATCTTCTTCCCCAAGCTTGTTTTTGAAACTTTTTTTTTTTTTTAAAAAATCTTTGTCTTAAAGATTAAATGGAGGAAAAAAAGTACTTTTGTTATTCTTTGCAAGCATTCTTTAACATATTGAATAAGTTAAACCTTGTCTGCTGGCTGAAGAACGGACTTGGAAGGAAAGGACTAAGAGATGCAGAAAGTGCTGGTGGATGTTTTTGGGAAGCAGCAATTTAAGTGTGGATTGTACAAAACTATATGCAAACCTCTGATTTCTGTATGTCTGGATTTTTACTTCTTGTCTTAAACTGCCCCACCAGAGGTTTAATGTTTGTTTACTCTCCCACAACCTCATTTTACTGATGAGTGGATATATTGTTAATTTACGGATGTGTTAAATTCAGTAAAGCTGTGTAAAACTCAGAGTTGTTGCGATATGAAGTTATCTTTAAACTGGAAATAACAGCTCGTTTTCAGAGCAGGGAGGTTATAGTTCTGAAGGAGTATTGCCACCCCTGCTCGGAAGCAGCCTTTAATAATAAAGCAGGTTCTGGAAGAAATCAAAGTGCCTGCGGGGCCTCAAATGAGGGAAATTTGGTACAAATAGAGTATGCTACTGCTGGCAGCAGTTGGGAACAGGTGAATTAGGCCGGTGGTGCTGGAAAGCCCATGGCAAGGCGGCAGCTGCGGGGGCCGGGGCCGCCAGCTCCCGGCCCCGCCGCTGCCTCCTGCGGGCACGGACCCAGCGAAAAGGCAGATGGCGGCATGCTGGGGCCCTTTTCTGACCCTGGATCCAGAGCCCAGAGGGTGGTGATCGGCTGAGCCGAGACAAGCTGAAGGCCTGAGGCCAGGGGAGTTCCACAGGGATGGGTTCTGGGGCCAGTCTCATTCAAACATCTTCATCAACCGCCTGGATGAGGGGCCAGCGTGACCCTGTGCAGATTCCCTGTTAGTTTCACTGTGTTCTCCGTGGCTTTATGTTTCTGCTTTAAGGACGTATTTTACGGATTGTGAAACAAGACTGTCTGAAGTGATTAAATGTTTCTTCTTCTCTCCCTTCTGGCTGAATAGCTACTGCCGTTTCGGGCTTTACTCAAATACTGAAACAGCATTTGGGACTTTAATTGTTTGTCTGGTATCTTTGACGTGAACTTTGTGACACAGCATTTGTTATAAAAGGTGCTTAGTTTGCACAGAGTGGACGTTCAACACTTTCTGAACATCAAGCTTTGTTCAGACGTTTCTGGTTTGGAACCCCAAATATAGAATCCAAAATCACAGGTTACCATTGAATACAGATGTTTGCCTTAAATAGCAGGGTAAATACAGGTTTTTTTTCCTCTTGAAAGATGTGTTTAATACTTGCAGGAACCACTATACATTAACGTTGCTAGTGTCTTGTATTCTGAAGACCTTGTAGTTACTTGGAGCCGCAGAGCTGTAAACATTTTACTGATTACTGGTGCTGCAACAGGTTTTCAACAACTGTTCAGAGCTTCAAGCCTCCTGGTTAGTCTTAAAATTAGCTCAAGCTAACATTATTGTAGAATCATCTGTAAACTTTTGGTTCTACGTTCCTAGTTTTCTAGTTAGAGCATCACAGCAGGTATTCTCTTCATTGTGAAGTGATTCTTTATTTTCAGCACTTTCCCCATCCACTGAGGAAGAGGATCAAGGAGAGAAAGTATCGTGTTTCTTTGGTGTGCAAAATATGTATTAATAACACTTTAATGGGATGACCTGTATTGTAACACCTTATTGGAAGCTTTTCTTACGCATGTTGTTCACAGCATCTCAAGGGTTGGGAGGGACCTCAGAAGCTCATCCCCTGCCAGAGCAGCAGCACCTAGAGTAGGTCATAGGAACTCATCCAGTTGGTTTGGGATGTCTCCAGAGAAGGAGCCTCCACAGCCCATCTGGGCAGCCCCTGCCAGTGCTCCCTCACCTCACACTGAAGAAGATTTTACTTGTGTTTCTTTGGAACCTCTTCTGTTCCAGCTTGTGCCCATTGGCCCTTGTCCTGTCATTGAGAAGAGCCTGTTTGCTACTTGGGAACTGGTTGAACTAGATCTCCATTTAGTCACTCTTGAATTTGTACAAGGAAAGTAAGTGTTTTGAAAAGTAGTTTAATCATGTCAGCTTGTTGAACAGAGGTGTTGCCTCCTTGTCATTGATCAAGAACACAAGAACATTCACACTGGTTCAGACCAAGGTTCTGTCTAGCCTAGTGGTGAGGCTATAGCAGAGTCCATAAGTAGATGCCTAGAGTAAAAGAGCAAGTCTGAGGTTTGTGGTGCCATTAAGTCCTCTTCTCTCTGCCTGTTTTCAACTCAGGGTATTTCGGAGCTACAACGTACTTCATCTTGTTATCTCAAGAGATCTCTTCCAGATACTTCTTCAGTCTTAGACTCTTTTGTGATCATTAGATCTAGAGCAGTGTTTTACTCATACTCGAATTGGAGCTATGGATTTTGTTGCCTGGAGTGTATCAAATACTGCAAGGAATACCAATTTTCACAACATTTTCAAAACCATTTATTCTTGTGTGGTTGTGTGTTCATTAGGAGAAAGAATAGTAGTGTATTGCAGGAACTTATTACTCTCGATCTTCTTGTATTGGACTGGGAGCAATGCAACATGATGGCCTTCATTCATCCATGTAATGTGTGTAGCACTAAGGGCAGCAATACAGATTTCTTAGATACTGCTATTACCCTCCTTCAGAGCAGCAAACTCTTAATGCTTCTGTTTTCAACCTCTCTGCACACAATTCACTGGATATTGGCAGTGTTTCTTGCTCTGTCATGTACATGTCTGTTCATGATGGAATGAACTTAAGCTGCCAGCCTATTTCCCACAAACTCACGTGTAGCTGTCAGATGGCCATAGGCTCATCTCCACTAGGCTGGGTTCAAAGTGTTCTCTAAACACTATTAGGTATCATGCTGCAAGTACTGTGATTCTTGGATTCATTTAAAAAAGCTTCATAGTGACACTGCTCCTTTAACTGTACCTGGTGCATACGATGAGAATTCAGGGAGTCATCCTATTTAGTACGTGTATCCCATTTTAATGTTTGAAAAAAGATCTCTGCTGTTGGTGCACCTTTAGTGCTGTATTTTAAAAGTAACAATGTTTTCCTCGTTATCTTTAGAGATCAGGAGATAATGTGCTGCTTACCTAGGTGTGTGAAAAAAGGCATTGTCATTTTCTCGTTGAAGAAGTTACTAAATAGGCTGTTCTGAAATACCAAACCTGGCTTTTCTTTATGGTGCCTTGTTCTGACCTTCTTCCCTTGTCTATTTAGACCTATCTATCTTTCTATTGCAAGGATTTTAGGCTTGCTGATTAAGATGGAAGCACATTTAGTATTTGTTAGATATATATCTCTAGTACTACCTGTTTCCTGAGTGCTGAAAGGGCTTCTTCATATATCTTGATGTTTTTCTAACCAAAGAATTTCACACACTTCAATGAAGAGTATTCTCCATAATGCTTATTTTGTGAGATAAGGAACATCTGCAGGAAGGTATGTGCTTGACCATTGCTGAAAGCTTCTGACTGTGCTTACACTTAGATGATAATATGGGTCAGCACATAAAAGCCAGCTCTCATGTAATTGTTTTGCAAAAGCCCTTAACACAAGTCTGCAAGGCATAGCTCATTAAAGGTGATGGATTAAGGTCTCTTACCCACACATACCTGTGAGTTGAGGGGTTATTCCACATTTTGGTATGTCAATACCTAAGTCTGTTTAGAGATGGCAGTTACATGGAGATGTATTTCTTAATTATTTTGTTTCCAGCAGTGCTGTTGTCAAGGAAACAGAAATCCTTGTAATGCCTTTGTTCACTTTCTCAGAATCCACATCTGGAGATGACTTGGATAGTTCTTACTATGTTCTTAGTAGCTGACATACTCTTGTGCCTCAAAGGATCTTGTATCAAAAGAGTATGTGTCTTTGAGTATGCAGCACCATCCTGCTCTCTGTGCTGTTTGATAGGCCATTGTTTTCTTTCCTTCTTCACTAACTAGAACGAAATTCAGTGCTGCTTTGGATTAGAACTGATCTTAATACTTGTGTGAAAAACTGACATGTGAAAAAAAAGAAAGAGGCAGGGAAGGAGGCAAAAATGTAGTGACCCTCTCAGCTTTTGGGTTAGGTTTTCAGTTCTGCAAGAGCTTTACTTTGCCTTTGCACTCATAAATGTGTCCTGAATTGGCATCTCCTGAAGGAATACTAGAGTATTATCCCAAGAGGTCTTGCAAAGCTTTTTTTTCACAGCTTTCTGACTATGGGGGAGAAGATTGGGAGAAGATGGACATTTCATTGCACAGCTCACATGCCTGTTTCCCCCCACCCTGGTTGGCAGTTATTTAAAGAACAATCAGAAAATAAAGCTCTTTGAAGAGCAGAGGAGTTAATGGAGCCTGGCTGTGTCTTGAGGCTGGCTGGATGTAGTTGCTCTTCAATTCCTCACTCTTTTAGGGCCTCTGCAGTGTATTCCCCTTTTATTCAGCTGCTTTTCTTTGTCTTGAGGGAAGTCTTGAGGGAAAAGTACAGAGACTTCTGTGGGATTTGGTTGGCATGGACCAATAGGTGCAAAGTGGCCACAGGTGAGATGCATGGGGCACACGGCTGTTGTGATAGTGTTATTGCACAAGCATCTATTTCTCTGAAAAATCTCCATCCAAAAGGATGGAGAGTGATTTTTGGATATCCTTAACAATGATGGCAGAAGAAAGGATTCTCTTTCCTCAGGTTGCCTGAAAAGGGTTTTGGTTGCTTATGCCGTTATTTAAACAAAATTCTTGATATTTCTATATCTGACCTTTTTTTTTTTTTCCCCTCTAGAAACCCATGTAACCTGAATGGCTGAGTTCTGCCCTGCCTTTCTCCTGAGAACTCTTCCAGCTGTTTACTAAGTACCATGCAGCAGAGAAATAAGCAACCTTGTCTTGCCCTAAGCATAGCCAGACTACTGGAGAAGAAAGTCAGGGCTGGAGGTGTCAATGAAGTAGTGGCTCTAATGAAGTTTAACTGATAATGTAAATTAAGCCTTCCAATTATACAGAGGATCTCTGTGGGCAGCTGCTGTGGTGTTTTAACACCAGAATGAGCAGCTCTGCAGAGAGACCTGGGAGTCCTGATTGATAATGAGCTAAACATGAGCCAGCAATGTGCCCTTGAGGCCAAAAAGGCCAATGTCAGCCTTGGATGCCTCAAGAAGAGTGTGGGCAGCAGGTTAATGAAGGTTTTTCTCCCCTCTACTCTGCAATGCTGCTAAGGCCTCATCTGGAGTCCTGTGTCTAGTTCTGGGCTTCTCAGCTCCAGTGGGACAGGAAACTGCTGGAGAGAGGCCAGTGCAGGGACACCAAGATGATCAGGGCACTGGAGTATCTTCCTGATGAGCAAAGGACCTGGGGCTGTTCAGTCTGGACAAGAGGAGACTGAGGGGGGACCTCATTAATAGTTACAAATATCTAAAGGGTGGGTGTCAGGAGGTTGGGGCAGCACTTCTTTTGATGGTATCTAGCAACAGGACAAGGGGTGATGGGATGAAGTTGGAACACAAACAGTTCCATTGAAATATAAGAAAAAACTATTTTGCTGTTTCAGTGAGGGAGCCCTGGCACAGGCTGCCCAGGGAGGGTGTGGAGGCTCCTTCCTTGGAGGTCTTCAAGACCCGCCTGGACACGTCCCTGTGCCACCTGATCTAGGTGAACCTGCTTCTGCAGGGGGGTTGGACTGGATGAGCTCTAAAGGTCCCTTCCAACCCTACCATTCTATGATTTCACCTGAGATGGGAGAAATATATGGTGGTGCTATCCTCTTCATGGGTGCTTCTGCATAGTTGCTGGCGAAACAGTCAAGGTTTTGGTGCTTGGAAGGAGTAGCACTAGCATTGTGTTCAGTTAGTGTAATTCATTAGGGGAGTATCTCATTGTTTTGTTTTAATAGTTGAGAAATTTCAAGTGTTTTTTCTCTTTTTAAAAATATAAGTGACACCAGGTTAACTTTGCTTCTCTTCCACAAATCTGGGTTTATAGATGTATCTCATACTGCTATGTACAATCTGGTAACAAAGCTACAAGGCATCTCATGGCTTCAGTTCCTTACCTCTTGTAGTCTGTTGATGTTGTCAAGGAAACAAATTTTTTAGAAGCTTTGGTCTACTTTTTCAGGTTCTGTAGAAAGATTACTTGTGTAGGATTTAGCCAGCATCAAGAACAGCAACAATTTGCCTGAAGTTTCTGTTCTCTTCAGTGTGTTCGTGCCCTTGCTTTTTTTAAAGCAGATTTTATTTTTAGCATGTGTCAAATAGCCACGTCTTTAAGGTCAGAATATCAGTGAATGTACCAAAGAGTACTGACATTTGATCTTTCAGTGTGCTAGAAAGAACTTTTAATGGGTTCTGCTATATATTTATACTATAAAGACAACTTTTAGTTATAGAATCCCTTCAATTTAAAGTTGAAAGCAACATTAATAAAGCCCATGCTCTTTAGAGAAGTTGCTTCACTAGCATGGAGCTAGTGACTTACTGTCCTTTATCATACATATCACGTTTCACTGTAGTAATTCTTCCTTTGCAAAGCAAAGTGACTAGTCTGGAACTGTGTTTAGTATTGCTCCCAGTCTGTACTTGCTCTAGCTGACCATCTGGTTAGGATATTATGGCTGAGCTTTACTTCAGTGTGCTTGTGGAGGCTGTTTATTTATTCATTTATTTAAATGAAACTGATTTTCTGCTAGGACACACCTAAAAATACAGCTATAGAAACTTGTGCCTTTCTCAAATGTTTGTTGGCTAGTGCACTAAAGAAACTGAGCAAGACAGGTAGGAAAGACTGCTCGTGCTTGTATGTTGTGTGTGTGCCAACTGTGTAACACCTCAAGTTAGATTTTGGAGTTCATCTCCTGTTCTCTAGCCTTCTTGTCTTTTTTTCCAGATTATACTTTACCCATAAAAAGGATTTTTCTCATTCAGAGTATTGTGACTAGTGGCTGACTTTGTATATTGTTATATACTGAGGAAGGGACACAGCTGGGTTCTCTGTGGAAAGGATGACTCTTAGGGATTCAGGTGGTTAGGGATGACACTCATTATAAACATGATAAAGCCAGCATTGTGTTAACAATGCAAAAGAAAATGAAGTAGGTAGTTCAATGTCTACTAGTATTGAAATAGAGCTAGTTATGAGAGTCGTCCTTGCCAGTAAAACACATAGCTGCTTGACATAATTACTAGTTTTTTTTCACGGTTAAATACCTAGCTTTGCTCATGTTTCAGACTGGGTTGTCGCTGACATCAATGGGACTGCACCCATAGCCTGAGATTTTGCATCTCTTGGGTTTGGGGGTTTTTTCTTTCAGTTTTTACCGTTCTCAATAGCCTTGGGAATAATAACTTGCTTTTCAGTTGAAGGAATGAAGAGTTGTAAAGGAAATGTTACTTGTCCAGGCTCTCACAGATAAATGAATGCAAGATTTAACAAAGCTGAGGTCATCAGCTGTTCTAAGTCACTATGTGCTGGCCCTCATAGTTAATTATTGCTTCAAATCAGTGTAGGCAATAAGACTCAATATGGACTTCTTCGGATGAGAAAGCCACATGATTAGTGTTGAGGATGGAAGAGAATTTGCCTGTAAATTTGGATTAGGTTATTTCTTACAGATAGAAATTTGTCTTTAAGTCTGTTTTGCTACCAAAATTCTAAAAGTAATGGTAATGTGTCACCCTGTGCTCTTGCACAAATGCTGCCAGTGGTGTGCCTGCTTCCAGTGTAGTTGGCTGTGTTGTGCTGTAGAGCAGCTGCCACTCATCTGATGCTTAGGTGGGCAGAGCTTGTCCATAGCTGCTGTTCCTGCTGTGTTCTCCCAGTAATAATGTGTAAGAACAAGACAGCTTAAATGGTTCCTTTTTGTTTGTTGTGTTTGTGCCTATTCATTTTATTGACTGTGTGAGTAGAAGAGATGGTTTTCTGGTTTTATATAGGTACATACATCAATATAAAGCTGTAAAGCACGTGAATGGTTTTAGCTGATTCACAAGTCTATATTAAAAAAGGATGATAATGTTGAAGTACAGTACAAGTACGTGTGTGTGGAATCTTAATAGGCACTGTTTAACTGAGGCTTAAGAGGGTGAGGGACCACTGGCAGGGGCTGCCCAGATGGGCTGTGGAATCTCCCCTGGAGACATTCAAACCCAGCTGGATGAGTTCCTACTCTAGGTGGTCCTGCTCTGGCAGGGGAGGTTGGGCTGGATGATCTTTCAAAGTCCCTTCCAGCCCTTGAGATGCTGTGATTCTGTGAAACAAAAGAGTTGGCCAGTGTTTTTCTTTCTCGCCTATCTTCAGAAGTAAGTTGTAGGTAATCAGCAGATAGGTACACAGTGTTTCAGAAGCTGGGGAGTGCAGTTGCTAAGACTGTACTTCTGTTCTTTTAGAACAGTGCTTCCTACTCTAGTAGTGGATGTTCAAAATGAGTGGGCTGCAAGTATCTGTGGGATGTGATTTTTGTGAACATATCTCTCCAGTCTTTACTTACTTGCAGGAGTTGAGGACACTTAAGCCAATTTGCTTCCAAAGTGCTGAAATTCTGAAACTGAGGTGTGTAATGCTTAGGGGGAGTCATGACTTTCAGTAGAGCATAACTATGTCTAATTTAAAAGTGATTGATAATGAATATAATACATAGAGGTGAAGGGAAAAGCAGGTTATTCAATAAATAGCTCTAGCAATATAGCTAATGATCTGCTAGGAGTTGTAATGCGTCTGAAGTTCTCCTTTGCCACCTGGTTAAGATATTTAGTGGTGGACACAGCAATGCTAGGTTAAGGATTGTCCTCAAGGATCTGAAAGGTCATTTTGAACCTAAATGATTCAATAATAATTATTGCTTGAGTGTTTTCTGGGCATGAATTCTGACTACTAGCAACCACTGCCATGATTGTTCTTTTATATGTTCAGGAGGCATTTATATCCTTCTTAACGCACTATTATTATGCTCCAAAATCACCGAGAAACTGCCAAATTTAAGACATGTTATTATTTTCCCATGTATAGTTTCAGCAGTAGAAAATTTAGTGGTTTTAAAGTAATTCTTAATAGCTACCTGTCATTATATACTGGTTTCTCTTGAATTACTTGACTATGTGCATCAAACTGCTCGGCTTTACCCATGTCATCTCAAATCTGCCTAATGCTGTGTATAAAGTAGGTAATTTACCTGAAGTCAGTTTTTGTGTTTATGTAGTGTACAGTTGGGGATTTAAGTATCTTTGCCACACTTGGCTTTGCCTTCTGCTAAAATAATTCCAATTTTTCATAGAATCACAGAATGGCAGGGTTGGAAGGGACCTTTAGAGATCATCCAGTCCAAACCCCCTGCAGAAGCAGGTTCACCTAGATCAGGTCACACAGGAAAATGTCCAGATGAGGCTTGAAGGCCTCCAAGGAAGGAGCCTCCACACCCTCCCTGCGCAGCCTGGGCCAGGGCTCCATCACAATTTACCAAGTCCTTTGGTATATTTCTGTCTCCCACTTTGATTTTAGGAGGGGGAACGATAAAATGGCTTTGATGCGTGCCTAGCCAGGGTTAAACCACCACACTATAACAATTAATAGCAATTGTTACTGCTTGGATTGTTTCACAGACCTCCTTCTTCTTTCCCATTACATTCTCTATACCTGTAAAATTGTCCTGCCTGAATGACTTTCCTCTTAAGCTAGTGCCGAGTGAAATCATAGAATGTTAGGGGCTGGAAGGGACCTTTAGAGCTCATCCAGTCCAACCCCCCTGCAGAAGCAGCTCCCAGCTAGATCAGATCACATAGGAACGTGTCCAGGTGGGTCCTGAAGACCTCCAAGGAAGGAGCCTCCACAACCCCTCTGGGCAGCCTGTGCCAGGGCTCCCTCACTGAAACAGTGAAAGAGGTTTTTCTTATATTTAAGTGGAACTGTTTGTGTTCCAACTTCATCCCATCACTCCTTGTCCTGTTGCTAAATACCATCAAAACAAGTGCTGCCCCAACCTCCTGACACCCACCATTTAGATATTTGTAAATATTAATAAGATCTCCCCTCAGTCTCCTCTTTTCTAGATTAAACAGCCCCAGGTCCCTCAGCCTTTCCTTGTATGAAAGATTGTACAACAAACCATAGCTTGAATCACTAACTCATTTATAAGCATGTCGTAACTTCTTTTCATTTCTTCATTTTCCAGGAATGGAATTTTTGAGGTGCGACACCAGGGTTAGCCACATTACAATGATTAGTCACAAAACACTTAAAGGTTAACTGCAAAAGAGGTGGGAATTCTTTCCTTTATGATGATGTGTGTGGGAAGTTACATCTCTTGCACTGTCTGCCCAGCATGAATGTACAACTGCTGTTTTGTAGGGACAAAAAAACTAGTCACGCTCGTAAATTTTAGCTGACTGCAAATGTGATCTGTAGGACTCCTTAGAGCCAGTGGTTTGTGGAGAATTTGTGATTTGCTTTGGGCTCGATTATCCCAGAAACTATCTGCACAACAAAGAGCACACTGTTTCAAAGGTGGCAATCACTGGTGGAAACATATTGCTGTGGGGAAGGGTAGAGTTGCTGATTTGAAGTATCCTTTGCTGCATGTATATACACACTTATTTACAGATTGTCTTTTCTGTGAGCTTTACTTGTAATGTGAAGGTTGTTTATCTTCAGAGTGAAAAAGATACACATTTTTTAAAGATGGTTCTCCTTCTCTTTCTCTTTTTCCTTCCCTTGGCACCTTGCTTTATTGTTCACCATACCTCTTTTGCAAATAGTAGAAATTAGACAAAATGGATTGGTACAGATGACTAAAATATCAAATGAATTCTCTCATTGTGTGAATCTCTTGGGTTTGATTTGCCTCAACTGTTCTGGAAACTTTAATTTGATACCTGCCTGGACACATTCCTGTGTGACCTGATCTAGGTGGGACCTGCTTCTGCAGGGGCGTTGAACTGGATGATCTCTAAAGATACCTTCCTTTGGCAGAGAATTTCTGCTGTTTCATTTGGACTGCCCATTAAATAGGGTATTAACTTCTATTCTCCTTTAGTACAAATCTCTGCAGTAATTCAGAGAATGCTAAATGTGAATTTTGAAGCGTTCAGAGAAAGTAGCATGTGTAGTCTACGTGTTGGGTTATGATTTATATGGTCCAACACCATGGTACTATCTCTGTAGAGCAGATGAATGAAGTTGAAAAACATGTCTTGAAATGTTGCTTTCCTCTTAATTTGCTGTAAATCCAGCAATGAGCATCAGAAAGCTACACCTTTATCCCACTGAAACATCAAAAGGCATTATCTTGTCACACTTGCACAAAAATAAAAGAGAACAATAGTAACAACATACTTTTGCTTCTTATGTATTCCTTCTCCTTCTTTGGAGACATTCCAGACCTACCTGGACGAGTTCCTGAGTAACCTACTCTAGGTGATCCTGCTCTGGCTGGGGGGTTGCATTTGGATGATCTTTTGAGGTCCCTTCCAACCCTTAAGATTCTGTGAGTCTCTTCCCTGCTCTTGGGGGGATTAAAATCTGCAGTAGCTTTGAGGACTTTTTACTGTAGTAGTTGTCTTCAATTATATCTGTTTGGCAACTCCACTTGCTTTAAGGCTAACCTTTTACATTTGGTAATGTTAGTGTAATGTAAACTTCCACTGCCCATTTTATTCTGCTGTATGCATTCACTTTGTATGGGAACAGAAGCAGCTCTCGGGAAACTTTCTAAAAGAGACTGTTGTTACTGAATTTTGACCATAAGAGTGTTTCAGCAATATTTTTGGTCTTGTTACCCAGAATAAAGAGAGGCACAAGAAAGACCTATACTGTTTTACTCCTCCACTGTATTTCTTTTTTTGGATAAGCCTGGGTAGGTTGGGTTTTTTTTTCCTGAAACATGCCTCCAGCACTTGTTGGGAGAACTACAGCTGTGATTTTATTGACTGCTTTGGTTGAAGATTACTTATCTGAGCTTCTGTCTTTAGGAGGAGTGCAGCAACATGGTCTTAAATTCTCACTGTTGTTCATCTCTAGAGACCTTAACTTTTCTTGCCTTCACAGTCGATTTCCAGCTGAAGAAAACAGATATCAGAGAAAGTGGGTAACATGGAGATCTCAAGGAAGTTCTTCCTAACTGAGGGTCTGAGAGTTTTATGCTGTTTAGGGTTAGGTTCTGTCCTTTCACTAATGAGAAAAGGACCAACGCTGTCTTGGAGGATGACATCCACCCAAGCAAAGTCCAGCTAGCTGCTGTTATAAGGAGAGTACATGCTTGGTGGCTAATGACCTGCAGCCTGGAGTCTCATACCCTTCTCTGTTCTCTGGGCAATGATAGTGTTTAGATGTGCCTTTGAAGCAGGACACTAAATGTGCACTTACGTAGCTAGGAAGCAGCAGGAACTGTCTCTTAGACAAGGTCAGGACTTTCTTAGCACTATGCTCTTTCAGAACATTTGATTTTCCTTTTTTTTTAGAAAGATTTCACATTATATTTTTCTGCAGACATACTTCGTGACAAGGTTTGTCGGGAGAGACTAAAGCTGCTAGTCAAACTGGGTTGAGAGATACAGGCTAATATGACATCCTTATAGTATATAATTATTCATATTGTTATTTTAACTGATTAAAAACCTTCTGTGTCAAATAACTGGAGACTAATGGAGTAAACTAGTTATTGTATTTTAAAATGCTGCCTAAATGCTTTTTCTCTGTCTGACCCTCCCCTGGTGCAATTTGAGGCTGTTTCCTCTTGTTCTATTGCTTGTTCCTGGGGAGGACAGACCCATCCCCACCTGGCTGCAGCTTCCTTTCAGGTAGTTGTAGAGATTGAGAAGGTCTCCCCTGAGCCTTCTTTTCTTTAGACTGAACAGTCACAGACCCATCAGCCATTTATCACGAGATGTGCTCCAAATCCTTTCCTGGCTTGGTAGCTGCCTCTGGATCCTCTTCAGCACCTCAATGTCCTTCTTGTAGAGAGGGGCTCAAAACTGGACATGGGATTCGACGTGCAGCCTCACCAGCACCAACTCCAGGGGAACGATAACCTCCCTGCTTCTGCTGACAACACTGTTCCTGATCCAGCCCAGGATGCCCTTGGACTTCTTGCCCACTGCTGGCTCATGTCCAGCTGCTGTCACCCAACACTGCCAGATCCCTCTGTGCCTGCCAGCTTTCCAGCCACTCCTCCCCAAGCCTGTAGCACTGCTGGAGGTTGTTGTGGCCCAAGTGCAGGACCTGGCACTTGGCCTTATTGACACTCATGGCCTTGGCCCAGCCATTCCAGCCTATCTAGATCTCTGTGTAAAGCTTCTCTACACTCAAGCAGATGCTAAACATCAAGCTTGATGATAAATATTTCCAAACAAGTATCCCTCACGTCAGTCTTGTGATCTAGAATTGATTTAAGGAAGTTCAGTCATTTCTGTTTTCATCTGATGGAGCAAAGAATGTATTTTTAACTGTGTCTCCTGAGAAAACCATCAGAGTAAGTGTTTGGGTTTTTTTTTATTTTCCCCTCAGCTTTTGCCTGAAGGAGAGTTTCTTATCAAAAGCCATGTACACATATTAGCAGGTAAGCAAAGGTATCCAATTTTCCAGAGCAACAAAATACTTGATTACAGGTCTAATGATAGTTTAAGAGGTGTTTTCAGATGTGCCGAAATCAAGGACTTGAAGCAGATGAACTTAATTATCTTTGTGAATATTCACAATCACATTATGTGCTTTAAATGTCACATTTGGAAGTAGTGCCTCATTGCTGGCTAATTAGCAATAATTACTCAAGGTAGCACTTAATGTTTCTGGAATTTCTTACCCACTGTGAAACATGGATTTTGTTTGTAAAGGTTTAGTGGTACAAAACCCCCAATTTTACTGAACTCCTTCTAAAGTGTTGCTGTTACTTTGGCCTTCTATACTTTTCCCCTGCAGCATTGCTGCCTGGGTAATCAGATACTCCATTCCCTTTGCTCTGCCTCACCTAGACAGTGTTTTTAACTTCTGAACTATGCTTTATATAATATTTCCTTTCATTTTACAAAAAGCAAGCACTTGATTTTGGGGTTTTTTTTAGGAGAATAAGAAGAGAGAAGCAGTAGCAAATTAGACTGACAGTCTAGATCCATCATGAGGTGTTACAAAGGTGTGTTGACATCTTCAGCTAAAGAAATATGGCTTATGAAAATATCAGCAGGGTTTTTTCAGTCATAGCACCTATGCCTAAGATGTTTTTCTCTCTGTAAGGGTGTCTTTGCTTGGCAAAGAGCATTATACAACCCAAGATAACTTACACAGCAGAAAAAACCCTTCACAGATCCTAGAAAATCCTCCCAGTGATCTAGTTTCCATCTTCCCTCTTGGATCTTTCTTCTCTGCTTTTCATGTAGAAACTTAATTGGAATGTCAAAGAATTCTCTTGAAGTTTCTTCCCTTAAGAATAAGCCTTTCTTCAACAATAAATCTCTTTGCACGCAGCAGCACACTTTTTACACACACGACACACAAGCACATGTATAGATATATTAGAAGGTTATTATATATGTATAAAAAGAGCTTTAAATTGACAGAAAACTTCTATTGTCAATTACCTCTACTTACAACCTGGGTATTCTCTTTGCCTGCACACTTCATTCACCTGTGTGAACAGAGTTTTCATGATTATTCTGGTAAGAATGGATAACTTTCATAATCATGTTTTTTTTGTAAAGTACATTTAATGCTTTACAATGAAGTTTTAAACTTGTGACAGCACTGAAAACGTGCTAAACAGATGTTGTAATTCTCAGACATCAATTTAAAGCTAATTCAGAGAACAGCAAGAAAAGCTACTAAATTTTGGAAACATTAGTGAAGATGGATTAAACTAATTATCTGTGCTTTGTGCAGGGAGAGTGGAGGTAACTGCAGGCACATGAAGGCATAATCAAGGACGTGATGAATGTTGTTTGGGGTGGTAAAAGCACAGGTGGAGATAGGAAGCTGAAATAATAACATGAATTGGATTATGGAAGGGTCTACAGCATGTTGTGTGAAAATAGTGGTGGAAGTGGCAAGCACTTCACTTGGGGAAACCTTCCAGGAACAGGTTTTCAGTTGTGGAATGACTTGGAGAGAAAAAAAAGCTTTTTGCACCCAGCAGATTGGAAGTACTTAAAGAACAAACACCACAGACCCATTCTGACTGACCACTGATGTTCTGAATGGCAAAAAGCCTTCACCCCTAGGTCTGCTATGTCAAACAACATCATGCTTATTGCTTGCTTTTCTTTTTTTCTGCCATTAGCCAAGAAGGACTCTTTTGTTTGTAAGGACTGATGAGAAATCTGCTTTTGGGTGTCTCAGTACAGAGCTTGAGTTATCAAAAAGCTTGATATGCAGCTGCTGACATTACGATTGTTTATTTTGGAAATTGATGGTTTTCCTGTGCTTAAATAGGAATTAAATGCTCATGAAAAATATGATCAAAACCAGTCAGTAATCTCCTTAATTTTTTGCTAATGTGCAGAAGCTTGTAATGCTACTAGAATTTTCAAGCAACCCAAAATATTTACCTTTAACTTTTGAAGTGATTCATTTGTAGTTGTAAAGTGCCAGTGAAGTAAATGCAATGATGTAGTTCTAGTAATGAAGAAATGCATTCTCTGCACAGGTTGTGCTGCAGTGAGAAATGCTGAACCAAATTCTACCTGATGTGGGATTGTATTGTCCTTTTAGGTAGTGGTCACTCCTTTTCCTCCAGACTAAACAGTATCAATGCACTCAAACACTTCTCGTCAGACTTGTGCTCCAGACCTTTCACCAGCTTTGTTGCCCATCTCTGGATGTGCTTCATAGCTCTGAAACATTTGAATCACAGAATCTCAAGGACTGGCGAGGACCTGGAAAGTTCATCCAGTGCAACCCCCCTGCCAGAGCAGCAGCACCTAGAGCAGGGCACACAGGAACTCATCCAGCTGGGTTGGAATGTCTGCAGAGAAGGAGCCTCCACAGCCCATCTGGGCAGCTCCTGCCGGTGCTCCCTCACCTGAACAAGGAAGAAGTTTTACCTTATGTTTCTTTGGAACTTCTTCTGTTCCAGCTTGTCCCTGTTGCCCCTTGTCCTGTCATTGGCCGTTACTGAGCACAGCCTGGCTCCAGCCTCCTGACACATTGAACCTTAGTAATAATCCCTCTTTAAGCCACAGCGTATTGTATCTGAAATTGCTGTAGTTTTTCTCATCATGTGATAGCCAGGTAAAATAAATCCATGTGTTTTTAGGTGCTGAGCAGCTTTTAGAAAAATAAAATCACATGTTTTTAAAAAAATTATATTGAAACCATGCTTAGTGGCATTGAATCTGTTCTTAAATACATAGCAACCCTGGGAGTTAATAAAGGAAAGGCTATATGCCAAAGCCTTTTGGAGGATGTGAAAGAAATAGCTCACTGTTCAAGGGAATTTTTCTGAATCTTCAGATTTGATGTAATCTGTTCTGGTTTGTATTGAAAAACAAAGTCAAAGACCTATTGATCAGTTTCAGGTTGGCTATATCACTATGTTCCGTTACAGGAATATAAGTGAACAGAGAAAACTCTTTCTGCTGACTACATGTACATTAGGTTTGCAAATTACCTACCAGTGCCCTTTGGGAGAAAGGCTTTCATGAAATCACTGTCAATAACTTACTGTTGGGTTGACTTATGTAATAGGTTGTTCTTCCAGATTTCACAGGAGAGAGATTAAGTGCTATAAAGTACAAAGTACAGAAACTCCGTAGGGCATCCAAACCATGTTATAGGAGCTGAACTGTGTTACAAAGAGGAATATTAAACGTATTTGCAGTCTTCTGTTATTTGTCATATGAATTCCAGACCCTTTTCTGTCTAATGGATTGCATAGATATGCAAAGGAGAAATAACAAAAGCTAATCAGTTTTGTTTTATGTAAAGCTGTTAATAGGTGGATACTTGAGTTCCCTCCAAAGAAAAAAATTGGAGTATTCTAATGATGGCTGTTGATGTTGTGTAAATTGCTTGGAGAAGAGGAGCTGCTGTAATCACTTGAAAAGTGAATATACTTAGAAAGAAAATAGGATGACACAGCTGATGTGCATCTGTGCTAAAATCACAGTGAACTAGTCAAGTCTCACTCAACCTGAGACAGTTGGTGTGATGCTGATGGGGGGAACAGATTCTAATGCAAAGTTATCTCTGCAACAACTGAAGTCTTGCCTTATCCTCAGTGTCACTTGTTTCTCAAGCTATATTCTACTCTGGGAGATGAAAAAAATCTGCTCTTATATCATGACCTTTACTGCAAGATCTGAAACGGTGTGCTTGCAGCCATCTTTTCTCCCTTGTTTCTGAACTCATGTAGGATAAGGCCATCTCTGTGGAAATGAATCAAGCTGACAGAGGTGGCTCTGATATTTCTTCCTCTGAAGGTAAAAATTACTCCAGCTTGTTTCTAATTGTGTAAAACAGCTCCAGGAAAATATGACTACAAGCTGTGATGGGCAGTCCTGAATTATTTATTCATCTGGATATTAAACTATGTAGCCAAAATCTAATATCTTTTAATCCATGATAACATGGATCATAAACCTTAATGTAAGTTCAACTTTTTGCAGTTCCCAGTGTGTCTAGATTAGTGTAGTTGTCAGAGATTACAACTTCCCATGCTTTTAGAGAGATGAGCAAGTGCTGTGTGGAGTGTGACTGACTCACTGGACGTCTTGGTGCTGCAGAGTTTCTGCTGAAATAAGCAGCAGAGTGAGCGATGTTGTACAGAGGATGCTGAACTGGCCTGAGGAGCTGGCATCTCTGTCCAAGAGTATTTGCTACCAGCTATGCTGCTGCTGTCCCACAAATGTCTTGGTGGCCTTTAAATTAGTCAATAAGAGAATCAGTGAATTTTTACATCAGTGAAATCTTGGACTCATTATGTGAAGAATTTATGCTGCAAACAGCTGCATTTTTCTCCTGTCTTTAAAGTGATGCTTGTAATGTAGAACACTCTAACAAACAAGTGTGTGCTTTGGCAGGACGAATCAATGTGTTTTGAAAATCTACTGGTGTGATTTCCCTGAAGTTTTTAAGGCAAGTTAAAATGATTTCAGGGGAATTGTGTTAATAATGATGTTTGGTTTTTCAGAAACCTTGGTTACAGTTTAAAGAGATGATAAAATTTGATACTTCTTTGGTTGTTCAACATATGTCCTCGGTTTTTAGTTTTTGTCAGTCGTTCCTGTGGAGAAATTCAGATGATGTCTAATGAATATTGCTTAGTATTAGTGCTTCTCTTCCATTGCCCACTTCCCTGAGAGTATTTTTAGACAACAATAGCTGCTGGAGAGAGTTCAGCAAGGGCAACAAAGATGATGGAGTGGAGCATCTCCCTTGTGATGACAGACTGAGGGAGTTGGGGCTCTTTAGGTTGGAGAAGACCAAGGGGTGACCTCATTTATGGTTACAAATCCATAAAGAGTGGGTGTGAGGAGACTGGAGCCAGGCTGTGCTCAGTGATGGCCAATGACAGGACAAGGGGCAATGAGGACAGGCTGGAACAGAAGAGGTTCCAAAGAAGGACAAGGAAAAACTTCTTCAGTGTGAGGTGAGAGAGCACTGGCAGGCACTGCCCAGATGGGCTGTGGAGGCTCCTTCTCTGGAGACATTCCAACCCAGATGAGTTCCTGTGTGCCCTGCTCTAGGTCCTGCTGCTCTGGCAGGGGGCTTGCACTGGATGGATGATTTATAGATGTCTCTTCCAGCCCCTGAGATTCTGTGGTTGAGAGATTACAATCTAAATTTTCAAACTCAATGTAAAACTTCATGTTTATTAACCCCCCGCCATTCTCAACTTCCATTAGCAGCTCCTAGAAGTGCCAACACATCTGGAAAGTGGATCACTTGGATCTTAACTCTTACATAAGCAAACAGAAGGTTAAGAGACTTTAAAATTGCAATTAAAAGGGTCAAAATGGCGAGGACGTATTTATTGTGAATTGGAATATCTCTTTTTGGTGAGGATTGCATTCCTTTCTCTAAAATGATGGGATGTCTTGTAATGAAGTAGATTTAGTGTTGAAGTTAAACATTGTAATGGTCTTTTAATGGCACCTTAATGACCTCTCTGAGGACATAGACAGAAATAATTTTACCTTCTCATAATTGCACTTTGTAATGGGCTGTAGCAGCACCATTTATGGTTGTGTTTATTTTTGCAACTATATATTACTGTTCTGTCAAATAATGGAAATATTAGGGTTTTTTTTTTTTAAATTGTTCTATTAGGCTCTGAAATAGTGTCTCAGCAATAACAGGGTAATAAGTGATTTTTGTAAGAGTTTGTCTGCACTATATCAGAACAATAATGTGTATATTGAAGTGATTTGCTGTCCAACAGCAGAATTTCTCACAATAACATTCATAATTTCCTGTGTGCGTTCAACTCGGAAGCTAGGTGTCAGGAAGAATTAGCTTATTACATATCTGGTGCTTGTGTTATTCTGTGCAAACAACCTGAAAGAAAGTGCCTGTTCAGCTTTCTTGTTTTTGTGAGGCCCAAGTGTTGAGTGGAAATGGTTCACTGTAGACCTGACACGACTTCAGGTCAACAGATACAGCTACAGACATGTTGTAATAAACATTTGACAGTGTTGCTGTGTGAGGAAAGCACTGACTGTTACTGTTATTGATCATCTGATGTTGATTTTAAATAAACATCCTTTATAAACAAGCTAATTGGAATGTGTAGCTTCAGCTTATAAAGGCAGCAGGGCCTATTTCTGAATAATGATGTGATATTCAAGCATTTCTTTAATCGAGCATTTAAGTATGTTGTTAGGATCCTGATACTTCATGTTGCAACATGAAGATTGCGACATCCAGATGCAAGAGTGCATCTGGATACGAAATGTGTGTCTGTGCGCTATCCAAGCACCTGCAAGGGAAAGTCTCCCTCTGAGAGGGCTGTGAACCTGGAGGACTGAGCTTGTTTGTTCAGAAAAACCACATGATTTGACCAGGAACTTTCCCTTATTTAGCCCTTATGGATTAGCTCCTGCCCATAGTGGTGTGGGAATTCTGTTTTCTTTTCACAGAACACTATTTTACCTCTCTTGCCTCTCTGCCAACTGGAAATGTCAACGTTTTGTCTTAGTGTATTAGTGTTTCCTTAAAATCATTTAATAGGATTCTGGCAGCTCAAAGTACGTTTTTGATTAGATGTTGATTTTCCTGTTAATGGCAAAGCTGCTCAAATGAAGCTCCACAATTAACAATTATGGAGCCTTCCTTGGGCAAAGGGCTGCTGAGATTCTGTGCAAAGCAAGATGAAAATAAACCACACCAAATGCTTGGAAATGTATTTCATGGGCACGCTTAGTATGTTATTACTGCCTCTTGAAGCTAAATGCGATGCTTGTACTCAATTTCTGCTGGATACAACAGGATTAAAGCATTTTGACATGTTCGTGAATCAGTTTTCATACCATTGACTGGTGTCTAGTAGTGCTGCTAACTTGGTTAGTGGTATGCTACTTACTAGTATTATAACTTCAAGTGTTTCTGCCTGCATAAGGCTCCCTACAAAATAAGAGCTATCTTAAGATCATATAGTTCGCTCTTTTTTATCAGTCACTAGTCCTGTGCTCTGGATGAGTAAGATGCTTGTGTTTTGAGTTATGTCTGCTGCAAGAAGAAAGCTAGTGGAAATCTAAGTGCTCTCTCAAATGACAGCATTGATATAAACTTCTTAGGCTGTGTCTAGATTAGATAGATGGATGTCATTGAAAATATGTTCCCTATCACACTTGTAAACATTCCTGGAGCAAGTGTTCAACGTGTCTGAAAATGTGTTAAGTTTATAGAATCCTGATGGAAGACTGTTTTTGGGATACTGGGTTTAGCAATTAAGCTGGTATGCCCAAACTGTCATCAGTCAACGTCTGGGTAACAATTGGAATATCTATTTACACCCTTCATAGTTGTAACAAAATATGTTTATTAACACTTAGAGCTTGTACACTAAGCTAGACCTTAGCTCATAGCTCTTCCTGGATCTTAGTTCTTACTTTTTACACAGTTTAGCTATGTGTTTTGACAAGAGTGCAAAGGCAGTGATCGGTTTTGTAATTCTCCTTTCAACAAATGTTACCTGCTACTAAAAAGATAATATTTAGCTCATTCTTTTAAGAAGGGATGAATTGAAACACGAATGAATCATTGTAAAGCTTCTTGTAGTGACTCTAGGGATTTATACCTATTACATTAAGTGCCTGTACAACATCAGATGTTTTTCAGTTATGCTCTGACTGGACAGACAGAGTCTCCCCTACCAATTCTAATACTTGGCTATTTATTGCTTTTCAGCTATTTGCTGTTTTTTTTCTCCTGGCTTTCTCTTGCCTCAATTCTAGAAACAAAACAACATACCTGTTCATGTGACTGAATTCTTATCCTTACTGCTTCTTACTTTTAACTCTTACAATCTGCCCAAAGCTGCCATCATCCAAGTGGAGAACCTAAAGAAGCAGCAATGCATGTTAGCAGAGATGACATGTTCAAATTTCAGAGGCAAATTCAGTTCTGCAGTTAAAAAAAACAACCCAGAGAGCAATGTTGTTCCAAAAAGGGAAAGCAGAAGGTTGTGTCTCTTTGGCTTCCAAAGTCTGTGAAGCAACCTTAGCATGTGTAGGAAGGCAGCAGCATATATTCTAGTCAAAGCATTGTAATTCTTCATGCTTTCTGTAACTCAGTACTAGTCCCCCTCATCCTTGGACGGGACCATTTCTTCAGTGTCACTTTTGTATTTAAATTAATGGAGGAGCTGGAAATGATGTTTTGCTGTTCATGTGGGAGGAGCCATTGATAGAGGAAACTGGTAATTACAGAAGAGTGGCACAACTTGGTTAAATGGCAGGGGAAGAGTTCTGTTATTGTAGTCTGGATGTTCTACTGAAACTAACTTGAATTGATCCATTAATAAAGTTTTTAGTTTTGCGATGCATGCTGCAGGAATCAATGTCTTGTTTAGTGTGCTTGATTGACTCTTCTGTACTTCCTTTGTGCATGCAAATTCAAAATGCACACAACAAGCCCCAATACTTGCTTCCAACCTGTAATTTATCATGAATCCTTGTTCTTGGGCTCACTGTGCAATTAGTGACTGAATAGATGCACCTTTTCTCTTTTTTAAAAGTAAAGCTGCTGTATTTTCTTTTCTGCAACCTCATTTTGCTTCGAGTTAATGGCACCTTATGGATAATCATGGAAAGACAATGGAAGAGACATGCTCAGTTCCTAATTTATCAGGCTTCATATGCTTGAGTTCTTACATTACTTTGGTTACTCTGCCTATGTTGCTGTGACTTTTATTTTGGAATGAATGCCTAGTTTGGATGGTCAGTAAGAGAAAAGCCTTTATTTTGTGTCCTGTGAGATGGCTGATAGCACTGCAGACCTGTGAACATTCTTCTGTGACTGCTGTTTATTCGAATATCAAGTGCTTGCCCTCTCCTGACTTCTTTAGTGACTTCAAAGAGAATTTTTACTATCTTCAGCCCAAAGTACCTTATTTTCAAGGACTGTTTTCATGAAAGCTTTCAGTCAGGAAATAGGATCTGGAAACATGTAATCCATAATACATCTCATCTGTTGGATTGTTTAGTTGCTTATGTGATTTGTTACTTTTTGATCTTGAAGGGTGAGGAGGTCTGGTTACGTTGCCCAAAATACTGGTTACAGTATTTTCACAGTGTTCCTAAACTATAGTGGAAAGCAAAATGCTTCTAAAGCCTTTATTTCCAAATATTATGAAGAATGTGAATGAGCAATTGAATTCCAGCATGCCTTGGACAGAGTAAAAAGAAAATTGCTTTTGTAAAGAAACCTCTAGTATAATTTTGTCATTTGGCTGTTTGTACCTGCCATTTTAGCCCCGTATACTAATGATAGCAGATAACTATGCAATGATCCCTATTTTCTGTAACATGAGAGGAAGTTAAAGCAGTTGATGGAGGTAGTTGAGGGGGAGGAAATGGAAAGGCAGTGAAGTACAGAAGAGTAAGAACTAGTAGTAAAATATCAACACATTAAGGCCAATTTTAATAAAATTGGAAAAAAATAGAACTAAAATGTTCATGATGCTTTAAGAGCAGAAAGACATTGAGGGAAATCTTTGAAAATAACTCACTAATTTCAAAGCTTTGAGTTTTGGCTGTTTTTCTTCCAGCTGTTGAAGTTTATAGTTGTAGATCTAGGGGAAGTAGTGCAGTAGTATGTGTCTCTTTCTGAATGACTGTTGCATATTTCATTGTTTCTGTGATTCTTTGAGGGATTAGTTACTGTTTATCATGCCAAACATTGCTTGAATGTATGGCAATAGTCAATATTATCAGAGCAGCAGACTGAAATGTGTGCTTTTAACTTTTTATCTCTGATTAAAATCATCTCTGACATCACTACATAAAAGAACAATGTCAGGTTTAATGAGAATTTAGTATTTAATCTAGAGTTTCTGTAGGAGCTGAATTGATCTCTTGGTAGCTTGCAGAGTACAGCAGCTCAAGGTCTGCCATCCTCTTCTGCCTTGTTTGACTTTCCATTAAGCTGTGAAGCCACAGCAGAAGTGGCACCTCTCAGCATTACGTGCAAGCATGTTTGTTGGCAGCAGTGAATTAGCATTGGATTGTATCTTGATGGAGGTCTGCCCTAACTCTTCTGTCTGTATTGGTGGCTTGTATTGGGCATTAACTACATTGGTAGCTGAGGCTGAAAGCGTGACCTGTGTGGGAGAAGGTGAACTGCCCTGTGCTGCTACAACTAGTTCCAGGTGGCTCTGAAACAGCTTGCTATGAGCTAAAACTTCAGAGAAGCATGTGGTGTTTCTGTTCATGCTGATTCAATAAAGGTGGCAGCCTCAAGGACATATGGGAGGAAGCACAAAGATGCCTGTGGGACACAGAAGGCAATGGAAGGAGCCAGGGGGAAGATGTGCATTTGGAGAGAGAGAGCAGAGTAGAGCAGTAAGAAGGAAAGAGTGAGGTACAAGAAGAGGCAACAAGAAACCTCTAGGTCCTGACCTCAGCCTCCTGTGATGGCTGTTGTCTCAAGGGAGAGATGTGGAAGGGACTAAGTGTAACACCCGGAGCAAACAGGTGAAACTGGGGCAGGAGTAGGGGAAGAAGAGCGCTGGCCTGAAGCAGGGCCTGTGGAGGGAAGATGCTCACCCAAGGGCTTCTTGAACTCTTGGTCTTTGTTTTGTCCTGAATCTGTAATCAAAGTTTATGTTACTTGGTAATAAACTAAGTGAATTTTCATGGTTGAGGCTGCCTTGTCCACAGGGCTCTAATTGTAGGAGGAGTTGCAACACTGCCATTACCTGAACAAAAGGAGCTGATGGAAAGCATAACAGTGGAGAGAAACGTGGTATTCGGTTATTTATCCCGTGTGTGTGGTCAATGTTCTCATCCACGAGAGCTGATTGTTTGTTGTTACACACAATGGAGGGAAATGTGCAGCTTTAGGCATGGAAAAAGTTCCATTTATGCAGCTCTCTCTTTTTTTTTTTTTTTTTTTTTTGTTAATCAAACAGGAACTCAAAAGTGCTGTTGAACTTGTTTTAGCTCATCCTTCTCCTAAAAACTGAGTTTTCATACTCAATCACTAAAGCATGACAGAGAAATCTCTGAAGCATGTACCACCTGTTTTTCCTTTCATCTCCAGTCATTCATTAGCTTCCTCGTATTAAAAGCACTTCAAGACACAGTTAACCCTTGTTTAATACTGTGAAGCTTGAAACGATCGTTAAAACTCATTAAAGCAGAGAAAATTACTTTCAAAAGATTTTCCTGATTTCTTTTCTTGTGGATGGGGTAGAATGCTTAGGGTATGGCCATTGTGGTTCCAGTCTTAACTGACTATTCAAGTAATTAATGATAATTGGTTGCTTTGCATTGCAGAACTGCTCCCGGTGCTAGAAGATACTTTGAAATAATTTCCTGTAATGTCATGTTATCTCCTGAGTATGGACTATATAATAATGATGTTGGCAGCAAGTTCTTTTAGTCCAGTAAGAAGAAAACAAAATTGAAGATAAAAAATGTGTTCCCAGAAGTCTTGGGTTTTTTTCTCCACTTTACATTCTCTTCTCTTTTGAATTTTGCTGTGGCCACAAGCAAGCAAACATCTACTCATCTACATTTGCTGATATACTGAGTTGTTTTTTCATAGAATCATAGA
>WBNH01006653.1:0-27137 GCA_013401255.1 Urocolius indicus | reverse complement strand
TGCACTACCACCATCTATCCACTCTACACAGAAACAGGAAATTTCTTCTCTCAGTTACCCAGAAGGTGAGCAGGGACCCTTTTCTTGTTTCTACTCATATATGAGTGGAGCAGGTGAGGAGGAATACCTGTTTGAATCTGAAAATATAGAGATGACGCTCCTTTAAATCTTTGTTTATATTCATTTTCTTGGTGGAATGTGTTACAAAGGTTAAATCTCATTGGTGTTTATGGCTAGCACCATTACAAATAAACTTCCACCAGTAAAAGGGAATAGTAATCCAAAACTGTTTCAGTTTGTAGACAAAGACACCAAAATGTATGTGTCTACATGTGTGGCAGTTAAGTATCTAAACTTCCATTGTCCTTGATGGTTACAAGTGGAACTTGGGGAGCTATTTCAGCTCTGGTTAGTGTAAACTTCTGTCAGCTGGAGAGCTCTCAACATCCCACTGATGGAGTCAGCTCAGTCCAGCTGTTTGTAAGCAGGTACCTGGTGCTGGTTGACATACTTTGGAGACATCCACAGGTCTGAGGGGGAATTGTAGCTGTCTGGGCCAGCAGCCAGAAGGAAGGTAAGATACTCAGGAATATCTGAGAAGGCACTGAATAGTTTAATCTGGATATGTCATGGAGCAGAGATAATGGAGATGCAACATGTGACTGCTTGAAGTCAGCAGAAGGACACATGCTCAGGAGTCAGAATTCCTACAGATGCTGTATTGCTTAAAATATACTAATGAAGAATAGGCCTGAATTAATTTGTAGAATACTCTTTTTGTGGACAGTTGATTCTGCACACAACTTGAATCAGATTGGAGCTTCTGTGTGGTGTGCTTGAACTCATAATTAATATGTGTTTTTACTTTGAGGCTATTGACATGTAATTTTCCTCCAGATTGAACTCTGATGATGTTTTTCCAGTTCAAAAAAAGAGCCGAAATTTTATTTTGCAGACTTTTCTCTTCCCTTTGTGGTTTTTATTTGTCCACTTTATGTTAGATTCTTCCAAACGATTTGGGTTAAAAAAGCAGTGACACAGAATAATAAGCTGTTTGCCCTGAAGGAATGGCATTGATTCAGCTGGTTTCTCCTGCCTGAGTTCTTGGGTAGTCGTGCCTATGACTCTTCCTATTACAATATGTAGCTTTCTGTCACCACCGCTGTGTAACATGCTGGATGTTCTCCTGGATGCCTCTTGATTTCTTTTAAACTTTTAAAGCACTTTTTGACCACTGAACTGATTTAAAGCAATGAATACCATACACACCTTAAAAGGCCCTCTATGTGAACAAGGTTTTTTGTAGGAGGTGAGCCCTATAGCGTGGAGAATTCAGACTCCAAACTAATTATTCCAGTTCTTTAGTTCAGTGCTTGGAACTTCTTGTGCTTCCACATACAATACTAGACTAAAAGATGAACCCCCCCGTCCCCTCACGCCAGCCTGCTGAAAAGAGAGTGTGTTTAAAAATAAACGCAGCGTGTAGCATTTTCTGGGCTTAGTGCAACAATTGAGACTCTAATCTGCATAATATATCAATTAGTTTTCTCAAACTACCAAATGTCTGTTATTTCAGAACCTTTTAGCTGTAAACATTATGTTCAAATACAGATGGTGTTATTCATGGTAGGTTGTTTCTTTTTTCCCCACCATTTGATCAGACAAAATAGACTACGTTTTGGGTTTAGCAGCAGTACTTGCAAGGAAAGTATTTGTACAAACTAATGAATATAGATGGTATTGTTAGACGTGTGTAATGTGTTCCTACAGCATGGGGTGAGGAGCTCAGGTGTCACTTCAGAACTCATTGGCTAGCTGGTTCTCACCTCCAGTTTAGCCTGTGAAAGGAAATATTATGGTTCATCATTAAAAAATAATAGAGCTTTGAAAGTGACCATAAACGAGGCTACCTCTACATGGAACTCATGACTAACCAAGCAGAAACGCACAGTAGAAGCATTTACTAATGACAAGCCCCGTTCTGCTTCCCCTCAGAGTCAAAGGCAGTACAGCTGCTATTGTCAGAGAAAGTGGGGATGGGCCAATCAGTTGTGCCTTGGATAATGATGAAGAATGACTGCTGAAACGGAGAAATCAGCATATAAGCGCCCGAATCACTGTTGCCTGAGTGATGAGACTGTAGATTGAAAATGTACTTCTGATACAGGTATTATTTTTGAGGAGGCATCAGCTTCATGCACCAGCAATGTGTGTTGGGGGCTGTCTCTGAGGACAGTGGTGTTACAGATAAGAGGAGGTGAGCATCTGTAGATAAAGGAGCTAGGTAATTCCAGCCCAGGCTGATATACATGAGGCTTGTGTTAAGTGTGAAAGGGTTGATGTGGGATCAGATGGAGGAGGGGGAGAGAATGTGTATATATGGTTGCATTTACAACAGAATTTACGTTTCCTGAACCCTACAAAAATATCTCCAAACCAAACTCTGAATTTCACTTAGTAACCTGAGAAGCAGATTTTGAGCTGCTATAGAAGAGACCAGGATATAAACAAAGCAGTAATGTAATTATTAGCACATCAGAAGAAAAACTTGTAACTGGGGTAACCGCTGTTGTGGCTCCCAGCCTGTGCCAGATGGGTTAGAGGCCAGTATGGTTTGTGAAGCTGTTTCTGTCCCAGCTCTGGAACATGGCTTTCTGACAAGGAAAGCCATGATGATGACTGCCCACCGGAAAAACCTCTGCCTTACAGACTACTAGTGTGAAATGAGTTGTGTGTTTGCTTGCTGACTGTGCAGGCATTAGGTCTGGGGAATTAGGTGAGTTGGGTGTCCTGTCCTTGTTTTCCTTTAATTAGTTACTAAAAATGCTCTTTCCTCCTGTACTGTCGCTTGAAGTGTTTTACCCAGCGCGATACCTGGTATCAAAGCTCTTACCTCATCAAAAGGAAATCAAAACTAGAAGAGGCATTTCATGTTTAGGAAACCTGATCTATACATAAACAACATTGCAAGAAGTTGTACCAGCCTACTCAAGCTTTCACTTCCCCCTCAGGCTTTACTGGCTTTTCTGAAAACACACAGTTCAGATCATAACTTCATGTTCCAGTTCCTTGCTTTTCTCATTGTATTCTCCAGGCTCTAAAACTATTTTCCCCTTTACTTTCTTTCTCTCTTGTGCACATGGTGGTGCAGTGCACGAGTTAAAGGACCTGGACAATGAACATGGTGATGTTTTAAGCTCCATAATTGATGAAAATATTATTGTGTCTTGGGTGCAGTTAGATGGAATGAACTGAACAGAGAAGGCTTACATATATCTTTAGAAATCATAGCATCGAATCCTTTATTCACGTGGCATTGAACCTGTCCAAGAGAACTTTTAAACGACTGTTTCTGTAGAAGCTTGGTCCATCACTCATCCTCCTCTATCCAGTGTGAGCATCTTGGGAAGATTACTGTCACAAGAGTTGTGTTTACAAGATAACTATAGACTTACAGGGCTTTTGGAGGAATGTATCTGTTTAGAAGAATGCACTGAAAAAAAAGGCACTGGATGAAATATCTTGAGAACGTTTAAGCCATTGCTTATACTCACACGTAGTGCAGAGCAGCCCTGAGGTCAGGCAAAGAGAAAAGTTGAGCTTCAAATATTTCCTCTGCACCGAGCCCAGATCTACATCCTGTGACTAAAGCTGATATTCTAGCACTGGTCCTCCAGCTGGAGCTGCTCACCTTTGCATGATGTAACAGTCTAAAAAGAGGAGTTGAGTGAACCTACAGCTGGACGCCTGCCCCGGCTGGAGAAACAAAACAGCCAGGTTATGAATCACAAATGAGTTATTTGCATGCAGAAGATCTTGGAAGAGGTAAGATGTCAGCCTTAACCATGACTATATTCTGGGTACTCAGTTATCTGCTATCACTGCTGCTAATTAGGGAACCTAACCACAGCTATTCAGATGTAAAATAGCTGTTGATACTCTTCTATTTACTTTCTGTTTTCTGGGATGCTGTAAGGAGCTGCAGAAGAACAGAGTGATTATGCATACTAAATACTGAGCAACATATGCCATATGCTGGGATTTAGCTTCTTGAATAAATCTTAATTAGTTAAATATAACCAAACTAACTATTCTTTTATTCTGAAATTGGTAGCAAATTGAATGTGACTGATGTACAGTCCTCCATGCTAACAGGAATAAAGAGCTCTTTAGCAAGCTTGCAGAAGCAACGTACTTCTAATTGCTTCTATTATTAGCAAGGTGCTTTAATCCAGTGATAATGAAGGTAATGATTTTCTTGGTTGCAGTGTAATTCTTCACCGTATCTCTTCTTGTGTCTTGTGGCAGGCAGAGTGCGTACTTGGAGGGAGTTCAACACCACAGATTAGCTTCTCTGCAGCAGATGCTCTTCTGTCCTCCAAAGGCAGAAGCAGGATCTGTTGGATCAGCAGCGTGGTCAGTCCTGCTTCCAGTTATTCACTCCCACATCTGAAGTTGTTCCCTCTGTGTTGGAATAATGAAATGAAAAAAAGTTGAAAAGCATAAACATCAAAGGCATTGTCTGGGAGAGAAGTCCTGGAAAGAGTTTAAGGCTGTCAACTGTAGGCAGCAACAGGATGTGTAAATCCTTCATGAACTAACCTAATGCCACTTTATAAATGGTTGAACTGTTTTGGATCAGTTCTGCTTGTTTTTACCCCAGTTAAAGTTGGCTCTGGTTTGAGGTATCTAATACTTAGGTAGTAATAGCAGTATACTGTCGGTTTATCTGTACTAAAGGGCTGTTAGCGAGATGCTGAAAAACAAAATCAGGCTGTGAGTCATGATTTTGTACTCTACCAAACTCTTTCAAGAGAGATTTTGGAAGTGCACATATGGAAAACTTTTGGAATGCAGCGGTGAAGGGCAGCAGGACGTATGTGCCCAGTTTTCATCCACAGTCTCTCTGGCTACACGGTTACTAATGAAACCCAGGGAAAGATACAGCCTGTGTGACCAGCAGTTGATAATAAATTGGTTTAATATTTTTTGTGTGGAGAGAAGTGACTCTAGAGCAGAGCCCGTTCGAGTTCCTACCCTTCAGTTTCCAAGTGGAATGAGGAAATACTAGATGTGAACCTTGGCTCAAAGGAAAATGTTAGGGGGCAGCAAAGCCAAAGAACCTGGGGAGGATACGACAGAGAAGTGTGTGCTTATACTAGTACTTAGTACTATTCAAACACTAAAACTTGAATTTTAATGGCCTTGATGTTCAGTGTTTGCATTTAAAAGAGCAAGTACCTGTTTTGATGAAGGTGCTAGCTGGGGTTACATGGCAGAGAAGATGGCTGCACTACTCTCCCTGAGTCCCAAGATAGTGGCTAAGCAGGTAAACAACCTTTCCCATCAGCACTGGGCAGATAGTGTTGAGTTCCCACAATTAAAGGTATTAGTTTATGCTTTTGGTGGCATTTAAAACAAATTAAACTTGCTTATTAGTATGAAAATGGTAATGGCGAATCCCTAGAACATATTTATTCTGGGGAAAATGATTCTGTTTCCAGGCTCAAAGGGAAATGCAAATAAATGAGATGCTCTGTTTCCAAAGGGAGTGCAACAGCCTAAGAGTAACCTACACAATTTGGTTTTCATTTGAATTAGAAGTACTAATTAATCAAAACCTGAAAGGGGAAAAATATTTCCACTTGGTTTAGAGAAGAGCCATGAAATACTTCTAAAGTATGACATCTAAGTCTAACACCTTAACAGAAGTTGGTTAGATTCCCATGATGGCCAAAGCAGTAGAAAGCAATGGTTTAGTCTGAGACACTCCAAAACTTTCCAGTTCTGGCCTGGGATGATTCTCGGTTTTCAATTTTTCCCTGTTAAAGCTTTCCAGAGTTTCCTCTGTTTTAAATGATTGTGTTTTGCCCATGCTCCTAAGGGACCATGTGGTTGGAGTGGTCAAACTGAAGCTGTCCCAAGAAGAGGTGTGTGATGTAGGAACCTGGAGGGGTAAGGCTCCTCAGTGATCAGATGAAACCTTTCCACCTGGAAGAGCAAAACCATGTTTCCACGTGTCAAAATCTACACAGCAGGCTATCAAATGCATCCCAGTTGCTCACACTTCTTTTGCTTTGTTCGTTTTCAACTTGTTTACATATATTCAATAGGAACAGTCATGTACTCACACCCATACTTAGTATACTAAACTAATCCTGTTTCCAAAAACTCCCTGCTTCTGTTAGCTCTTAACATAGCTTTGGAGTATCTTCCATGTCAGAATGTGCTGTGGAGATGAGAGGAGAGAGGTATGAAGAAAGGCATTTATTGGAAGCAATGTGGCTATCCATCTGTGAAGTCTATTGCAACAAAACAATAAAACTCAAACCCCGAATCCGAGGGAGGCAATGGCATGGAACCAAGGGTGTTTTTGCTAAAGCTTCCCAATGTTTTGCTAGGTGACATGTCAGACTCATTATGTTTGATTCATTGGTTTCAGCGCCTAGAGCTGAGCACTAGCTTTAGCAACCAATTGTAAAAGAAAAATAGACAGTTCAGGAGCTAGGATAAGTGTTAGGGATTCTTGTTGCTTTGAATTTGATCTTATGATGAATGTTGTTAGGAGAAATGTCCAGAATACCTGAACTGCTGAGCACACCTGTGAAGGGTTTGGACTGTGTTGTCTGCACTTTTTAAGACGACATGAGTCTGTTTCATACAAAGCGTAGAACCACTCCTTGGATAAGGAGAGGTCGTTCCCCGAGTTGCATCATGTAGCAATGAGGTTCATCACATTGGAAGAGCAGAGATTGGTCCAGTTGTGTTTACTCCATCTGTCTCTGCTCTGTTAAACAGAACTGTGGTTGTGTAGACGGATCCTGTGTTTTCAGGTAAAGTTATTGCACGTACCTACCAAGGACACAGACTGATTCTGACAGTGCTTTACCATGCCCCATCCTCCTCTGGAATTCCTTATGGAAGTCATTTGTCATGTCTCTTGAATGAGGATGCTGACTTCCCTGGGGGCGCGCAACTGAATGATGACCCCTGCTGAATGTCAAGAAACACTGGTCCTTGGGTCACTCCCTTTTACCTTACAATTTCCTTCCCACTCTTAACAGAAAGGCACATGACTTGCCACTAATTCAAATGGTAATTACACATATTTAACCAATCCACTTCCCTCATATATTTTAAGTGTGTATTTAAATGAAGAGGAATATGCAATGTAACTTTCAACAGGTTTGCCAGCAAGTGGGTACAAGCTGCTCAAAAAAATATCCCTTTCCTTACAGTTTTCAGCCACTGTGGGCTGCTTTCTAGGAAGTTTAGAGTATGTTCAGGTGGAGATTTCTAAGAAAACAAGGACTTTGAGGAGTTACAGTAAGGCTAAGCTGTCAGTACAAGCTTTTCTGTCACACTAACAGCTCCAGGAGACAATTCCTTCTCATTGAACATAAATTCACTGGGTCCATTTCTATCCTTCTCTTGGCAGCCTTCATTCCTATGTAAGGAATATATACTCAGCGTCTCATCTAATGAACGCGGAACAGCAGTTTTCTAACGTTACTCCAAATACTTTGCCCTGAAATCAGATTTGTCAAAATTGCATTGTTAAAAAGATTCCAATGAAGCTTTTTATTACAGTGATGGCAGCAATACTGGTCTCAGATAGCTGCTTGTAATTTCTGGTTACTTAAATCTTCTAGGATGTGTCTGGTCAGGCCTAAGATACTCGTTTCTACCTGGGGAGGCTTGTGTGCATCATGACATTGTGGAAAGGTTTATTGATGTTACAGATGTGGCTAAACAGTCTGCTTCCACAGTCTCTGAGGTCCCAGGTGACAGGTATGGTGTGCACCTCAGGGGAATGGATCCAAATGCCCACTTCCTACCTGGCTTCTGTCTGTATCAGCCCAGATGCAGGTCCACCACGGTTTGAAACATTTCAAGTGGAGCTGGAAGGGTTAATCAGTGTCTTCAGTTTTTGCCCTTCTGACAGAGACAGACAGATTTTTTGCATCCATTTTTAAAAGACAGACTGGTTTCTGTGGGCATTCCAACTAGATCTCTACATTAAGTTGAGCACTTTATCCCATCAGTCAGTTTTGAACTCCATTCTAAAACAGAACTCAACAGCCCATAATTAGATTGTTATTAGGATGAATTTTCAAGTACTCCACAATTTCTCTTCTCCTGATTAAAATTAGATAAAAAAAAAAACCCCTCTCATCTAGCCCACCCCCCCTAAATCACACAGAAGAAAAAATGTTTGGAAGAGGCAAAAAAGGAGAGACAGACAGATGTTTTATTTAGATTGAAGAAAGGAGATTTCTCATTCCAGACAGGTAGTGGGTTATTAATTCCCTTGAGTGGTTCTGCACATGTCATAAACCATGAGAGCAGCTGAGCTCGAGAGGTTCACAAATGTCAGCTGAACCCCAAGAATTACTGCCATCTCTGAATCTCTTCCATATTGGTTGTTAAATCTTGTATATTATCCCTCCCCAAGAAGGAAAGGCAGCAATGCAATACTAAAAATGCCTGAATAAATTTTTTAACATTAAGTATAAAATATGTTAGGATATCTGAAACACACACCATATATCTTCATGTAGCAAAAAAAATATATATGCAGAGAGAAAGCTGGCACTTAAGCTCAGCATTTCCATAAGTCCTAATGCTAATGTTGTCACTTCTAGTGGTGCCAACAGCCTCTGAAGTTACACAGGCTCAACTTCGTGTCGAGTATTTCTGCTTCAAGTTTTTGCTCAGCCTATGCCTACAAACCTGTGTCTCTGATCTCCCTAAGGATTGAAAATGAGAATGAGGGAAAAGTGGCTCTGATGTGCCAAAGGAATAAGCTGTATGGGTCCGGGTTTCATTTTGAGCTCATGGGGAAATGTTCAACAAAGCAAGCCATGCAGCCTTTCAGTGTGGAAGTCCCCAAGAGGAGATAGGTACTTTGTTGGAGATACTCAGAAGTCTATCTGTTCCCTAAAGTCTCTCCTTGGCTTCATTTACCCTGGAAACCTTTCCAGCTACACCTCCTAACCCTGTCATACTTGCTTGTCATGGTTTGACATGAAGGCATTTCTGGTGATAGGGAAGGGGCTGTAAGGATGGCTCCTGTAAGAAGTTGCGTCAAACTCTTCCCAGCTCTGAGTCAGACCCACTGCTGTGGCTGACACAATTGAGCATCTCCACAATCACTTTTTAAGAAGTAGCTGTAAGAGGAGGCTTCTTCCTGTTCCTTCTTTCTTCTGTCCCTTCTTCTTTTCTGGCTGTTGATGGTGCAGGGAGTGGGAAGAGAGGGAGAAGTGATCATGCGGACTCCAAGGTCAGTGAGGGAAGAGAGGAGGAGGTGTGCTGGAGCAGAGACTCCCCTGCACCCTGCAGAGAGGACTGGTGAGGCAGAGATTTGTTTGCATTTCATTAAAGACCCTGTGTCAAGGGCAGTGACTCACTTCATCAAAGACTCCTGCCAGGGGCATTGACTATGGCCAGAGGTGGCCGTGTCCCGTGTGAGGGACCCAATATTCACAGAAGCTGCAACTGTGGGGAGGAACCTACTTCAAAGAATGCTCATTAAACTCATGCCCAGAACATGCCAAGTCCTGAGGGAGAGACACTGTATCTGCAGAAATTGCAAATGTTGTGAAGAATCCATGCCAGAGATATTCACCAAGGACTCTGTCCCAAGAGAGGGACCTCATATCGNNNNTTTTGCTTTTGTTCTGTTCTGTTTCTTGTAGAATAAACTTTGCTATTTTTCTCTCTCAGTCGAGCACTGGAGTCTATTTTGCCCAGAACCATAGTTGGCAGCGAGCCCTCCCTGTCCTTGTCCCAGTCCACAACAGCCTTGGTGATCTTTTTACTCCCATTTCACTGGGGCCTCTGCCATCCTGACGAGAGTGGGGGTGGATGGGGGGCACCAAGTCAGAGACTGTTGTGGTGCTTTATTTCTGGCTGGGCCAAACCATGGCAGAGCTCTACCAGGTTTTCTGAAGTGGGAAGTTCCATGACTGGACTTAAAGTGTCTCTGCAGTTGTGTTTCTGTCCTTTGAGGTGGGACAAATAAAGAAAGGAAAACCTCTTGATGTATGTTCCTTAGGAGAATGTACACACTATGTTTATGTCCTAACTGCTATTATTTTTCTTATGGTTTTAAGCATAAGGGAGGTGTCAGAAGTAGGGAGGTATCAAAGGTTGGGATAGGGAAAAGGGAAAGTGTTGGGTAGACTTGATGCTTAAACCCTGCTTACATTTGTACATGGTAGCCAAGACTCAGTGGCCAGAAGGGTTGCTCTTGTTTTTCTTTAATTAAATACAGCCAGTAATTAAGTAGAAAAACCACTTTCTTTGCAGAATACTGAAACTTTGGGACAAAAAAAAATTAATTTCCAAAGTGTCTGAGCTCCTGATCAACTTTCTCAGTAAACAGGTCAAGCTCAAGTCTAGGCAGCTTCCTGCTGTTGAGTGGTTGGTGTGAAATCCTGGAACAGAGTACTGACAGATTACCTTCGTTGGGAGCAGCTACATGGTGGTTTGTTACCCCGCTGTTAAACCAACCAAACCACATTCTTGGTCATAACAGCAGCAGAGTCTCCTCACTGTCAGACAGAAAGCATGCTATTGCTGTGTACTTGTCAAACTACTGAAGGGGATGTACTAGTAAGAATAAAAGTACCTGTGGAAATAACAGGCCAGTATGAATCAATACATCAGGTAGATTCAGTTTGCCTTGTTGCTGCTTAGTTTGAATAGCAGTTATGCTCATACAGCTTTTGATAAAGGGGTTTGGTAATGATCCCTGTAATATTTATCGTTGCACCTTATGATGGGTTTTCGCTAGCACTGAATTTTGCTTTTGTGCAGGCTGTGGGCTGGAGCTGGGGAAAACCAATTGGGCAGAAAAACAGTGAGAGTGGACAAGAAGAATGTATTCTTCAATACACTATCTCCTTACAAGCTTAATGCCTTATTCCATTGCTTTCCTAGGCGTACACATGTTATTGTAACATGATTAATAGCCCTTAATTTCTTATATTATTAATCATTCAATAGCTGGACGCTGAGCAGATGGTAGATTAGATGCTGCTGTGCAGTATTGGTGGAGTAGAGACTGGAGCTGTGCAGGGAAAGAGGAAACAAATCCCTTAGGCCATGGAGAAGACACACATAGAAGGAATGATCCCCTCATTAACTCTAATTTATAATGGAATACCCAATTAGGCCCTAGGAAGTCACATACGGTGAGGGACACTTGTTGAGAAAGAGCAAGTCTGAGGGCTTAGGTGGATCAAAACCACCACAGGAATGACCAAAGGAAAGGTACTACCCACAGCAGCATAGCTGTGATGGCTCCGGTTGGGTTAAAAGGAGGACAGATATGATCTATAGTGGTGACACTTGGGTTTTTAGGCTGCACAAATGAAGGTCAAGGTTGGCCGTGCCAAGTGCCTTGGTTTTCCATCTTGAAAGCCTGCACTTGGAGGTTTGCTAGCAGTGTTCAGCTGGCAAACAAACTTCAGTATTGGTTTGCTGTGATGTCGTGGGATGACATTTTTTTCCTTCTCCTTTAATTCACCTTGTTTATCAGTGGACATTTTCTCTTCTATATGCCTCTAGTAAGATTATATTGAGTCCTTTTTTCTGTGTAGATGATTTTCTTTTTGATGGAAAGACAGGGTTTTGTAAAAGTACATCCCGAGAGACCTGCTTTCCCAGTGTTTAACACCTTAATTGAAGTCAAACATCCCTAAATTTTTTGTTCTTCCTTTTGCAGTTATTTAATAACACGTGTCTGAAAAATTAAATAGTGAAGAGAAAACAGTACTAACACCAGCAACTGCTGTCTCCTGCTAAACTGAACTCCTTCCTGAAATCTAGGAAGCTGATTTACGCAGCACAGGGATGTCGTCTGGATCCCTCCTGAGATGAGCCCTGCAGCTTTGCATGGAGTCATCCCACCAAAGCAGCAAGACTTCCTTTGGGCTTTTGTCTTAAGCAGCCTTCCTACGCTCACCCTTCATGGTAGAACTGCTTCATGCCGGCTTTCACCTTCAGGTCTCGGGGTAACAGTTATGTTTGGCTACGCTAAAACGTCATTTAATTCTTAATAAACCACCTTGCCTGCTCCATCTCAGTTCCCTGAACAAAGCTTGCTCATCCAGTGCTGCTTACATCCTCCCTGGAGATGTTGCCAATGCGTTTCCTGCAAGCAGAGCTGCAGCCCGTCGGGCTCCTTGAGGAACCTTTCCCAGCCTGACCTCTAGCTCTATCAGCGGGTGTCTACATGAGCACTTTCCTCCTCAGGGATTCTGATTACAGCGCTTACAAAAGGAGGGGGGAAAAAAATAATCAAAATTTCCCCCTAGGTGGTAAAACCTCTTGGTTTCCATACTGTGTTTTTGAAGTGGTTTGCTGTGGAGTAGGTCTCTGCATCTCTCCCTGAGAGAGTGTTCTTTCATACTGGCTGCAGACAGACACGCCAGCGAATAAATTCTTCTGTGCCGTTTACATTTTCACAGCTTCAGCCTGCTTCTATGCACTCTGCAGCAAGTAAACAATGCCATTTTGATAAAGAAAATAATTAGCTCCCATTGCTAATTATGCTAATCCTCCTCTGGTGTCTTCACATCATTATAAAGGGCTTTGACAGTTCTGTGCTTTGCGTTCGGTTTTGTGCAGAGCTCTGATAATTTACCTTCCTTTCTGTACTGAAGACAAAGTTCTTATGTTTAAGGAGGAGTGTATAAAAAACGCATTGTTTAGGAGAGAGGTTTTTACGGCTATGTGTGGCCTTATTATGATGCATCACTGTGTTCCTTGATGGAAATACAGAATCAAAAAAAACCCACCTCCAGTGTAATAAAAACCTCAAGGCTGATGCATTCCAGCCAGGGAGCACAGGCATGGGCACAGAGGTGTACAGAACCTTTTCACTTTGATTGTAGTTTCTTTTTCTTTCCCATTTTTCCCCCATCTTTCTTACATCTCCAAAGACAGTCACCACTAGAAGCCATTGCTGCAATATGCACATAGGACCCAGTCACAAACGCCAATGCTGCAGGTCCCTATAACAAACTGACAGTAATCTGTACACTCAGCTGTAAATACCAACACTGCAGGCAGCCTTGAACCTCTGCGTTTTAGCTGCTATCTCTACTAGTGCACAGGGAAGCACTCTGCTAATTGAGTATTTTATTTATTGTATTGTATTGCATTTTCTTTATATCTGCTAATTATTTTTTATGGAGGTTTTGCAGGCAGTTAAATGTGTTCTGACTGTCACAGGGTACAGGAATACATCGTTCATCTTGTTGCTTTTTGCTTCTCAAAGTTCCTGTAAAGCTCATGTTCCTTACTCTTTTTTTCCCCTACTTTTTAATTTAACTTTTTTACACACAACTGACAAATTAAACCTTTTTTTTTTTTTTTTTTCTGTGGCTTTTAAAATGATCTAGTTGAAATAACCCAGGAAATATACTCGTGTCTGAGTTGGAATTAGATCAGCACTTCAGAGGGTTGAAGACTCTGAGATGTCCTTTCCTCCCCTCTCCTGGCTCTCGTAAAGATTGGTAGGATGTTCCAGGAACAGTGAAAGGACTGATACTACATCATATGAGAGTACAGACAGAGAAAGATTCTACCAAAGGAACCCAGTGGTGACTGGGAGTTTGAATTAGAAGTTTCATAGAGTCACAGAATGGTTTGGGTTGGAAGTGACCCTTAACCATCACCTAGTCCAATCCACCTGCCACGGGCAGAGACATCTTTCACACGGTCAGGTTGCTGAGGAGTTGCTCAAAATGGTCTCTCAAACAGTGCTAGCACAGAAAGCTCATGGTTTAATGAGTTAAGTGACATTTGAACTGAATTTTGCAGGCTGCTTATCCTCCGTGGCACAAAATGCTACAGCTTTCTATGCTCAGGATAGAAGACATTAAGAGGTGTTGCTATTAATGATGACTTTTATGTAGGTTTCAAGAAGCAAAGGCACTTTATACTCTCTTGCCTTCTAAATGACCATGCAAAAAGCCTTGCTCTTTGGCTTTATGACTCTCAGATGTAAATCTTTATTATACTTGGAGTTATTACCTGAGTTGCCTCTTCCACAGTGAAGTTAGAAAAGTGATATTGTAAATGACATGCGTGTTGTTCTAACGGATGGAAAAGAACAGCAAATGATTAATTGTAGCCCCAGAGCTGATTAATTCAGACAATTTTAAGACATCTCTACCTAATTTATAGGAGTAAGCCTACTACTGAAATCCTTTTTCTCCCTGTGTGGGTTGATTTGTATAGATAGAGAGCTCTATTTGTCAACACAATGGACATGAGCTCTGCTGGAGTGATAAAGCAGAATACAAGATTATATTTACATTTAGTTGATGGCAATAGGCTTTAGTGGTTATTTTTCTCCAAGCATCTGTGAGATGGACTGTATTCATGCAGAGGAGAGAGTCTGTCATTTGATTACACAACCTCTGTGTTAAGTCTTGCTGTCTTCTCGACTTGTACAGTGCACTTTCCTTATGGCATTGCTTGCTCTCACTGAGCTGTCATTGTGTAGAAATAATAGTCTTTTTAAGACAATTGTGGTTTATGGGATGCTGGCAGCAATGTCACCAAAGTATGAATATATCTAATAAATAATCATTTAGCTCTTGTATTTTTCCACCATTGAGCTCAATGTGCTTTCCAGCAGAGAGTAATTGTCTTTGCTGCTGCTATACAGAGAAACAATACCTAGACAAAGAAAGTTNTGTTCTTCAAGGCCCTGGATAGTGTCTTGAGCTGTGGCACAGAGCTCAGGGTATGTTTCCAACCGTGCAGTGATTGTCTCCACCATTGTGAGCACATTGTGAACTTGCCTTGGCAGGTTTGTGGGACCGTGATATAGTCAACCTGCCAGGCCTCCCCATACCTGTGTTTCTGTTTCAGCCATCGTCTTTCACACCACAGAAGCTTCAGCTGCTTGGCTTGCTGGATTGCAGCACATCTCACATTCATGGATAACCTGTACAATAGCATCCATGGTCAAGTCCAGCTCTCAATCTGGACTTTATCTGGATCTGCTCCTTGTCTAGATCGTTATAAATCACCTNCCCACACTCTTCTTGATGCATCAGATGAGAACAGAATCTGGGACCTATGTAGTGGCCTACGCTAATTAGTTATGAGATGTACTATGAGTATGTGTTCTTTGCATTGGTAAAACATTTACCTATGGAAGAAGCAATGGACTGTGTGAAGAAGCGCATATGCAGATGTGTTTCTGATTTCACATGATCTGAGCTAGCTAAATGCATACCTAGCACCCAGGAACTCTAAAACCCTGCATCAAGAGGGAAATACTTTGAGTGAAATGAAGTCCCACAGTAGTGTGTTAAGCAGCAGTGCACACATGTATTAGAGCTGATGGGTGTAGGGGGTTGGAGGGGGTATTTTGAAGCTGTGTGAATTAAGATGACATAAATTTGAGCCTTTATTTTGTCAAGACACATGTCAGATTCCCATCCCTGCACAGCCACCACTGGGATTTCTCTACTCAACCTGATCTGGTACACCAGAGTCCTTTGTTGCATGGAAAACGCCTAGTTTGAAAATGAACACTCATATATTGTCAGGTGTTTACTTTAAGTCTCAGCCTTCTGAATTCTGAGAGAAAAGGACCAACTGAAAGACCTTTCTGTAAATATCCCAGAATCCTCATCCACATTTACTTTATGGGTGCATGTATCCCTTTTCTCACTTCAGGGTGGAACAGAGACATAAGGGTCTGATTATCTGGGAATGACAAGAGGAACTGCGAGACAGTTACTTTGGAAGTTCTGTTTACTACTGCTGTGGTTTTGCCCAGCCAGTAACAAAGAGCAATGAGTAAAGAGCTGCTTGTTCACTCCTCTCCCTCTCGGCAGAACAGGGAAGGGAATTGGAGGAAAAGGGGAAGAAAACTGCATGGATTGAAATAAGAAGAGTTTAATAGAATGACACATACAAAGAGTCCTGCATGACACAGTTGCTCACTAGCCAACACAGTTGCTCCAGGTATGGAATGCCTGGGTCAGCTGCCCTGGCTGTGCTCTTTCCTACTTTCTTGCAAACGCTAATCCTATCTTGGACAAACCCAGGATGTTATCTGTGCTCTTTGCTAGCTCCCTGTAAAAAAGTTAACTCCAGGACATCATCTACCCTCTATTCTATACCATCTACATCATGCCTAGATCCACATTCTACAGTTGTTTACCACCACCTTTCCTACCATTGAGATATACATATACACACACACAGGTATTCCCTTGGTCTGTGGGCCACCCCTCTCACATGTCTGTTGAGTTCACTTAGCCCATGGCTTTGGGGGTTCATCTTTCATAACTGTCTTTCAAGGCAGGAGAGGTGTTGTGTGATGGTGTATTGTTGCTCTGCTGCACAGTGGCTGGTGTATTCAGTGTGACCCATCCCCAGAGTCTGCAGGCTGAAAATGTTGATCTTTAGGTCAGTTGAAGCCAGTCCAAGTTCCATAACCTCTGCAGTCCACTCAGTTTAATCAAAGTCCATCCTCCAGTGACGTAGGTGTTTCTTACCATTGATAATGGCACATAGCAACTGTGGCAGTAATGACATACAATAGCAGGGTTACTGAGCAATTAACATGATACAATTTAAATCACTCACATGATTTGATTTTCACTCAAAATCAAACTCCTCTGAGGTATGCATTGAACTGCCCCATCCTTCTGCATCGCCCAGCAGTCCCTTGGACTGATTTGCCTTTGCCCAAGGCAGGAATAACTCAGTTTGCCTTCCCTAACATATTCTTCACGTGGACTAGAGGGACTTATAGAAGTTCTAATTGGGCAGGACCGGCTTGGTTGGTAGATTCTCTAGTGTTAACTAGCCAAGTGGCTTCTGCTATGTGTGTGTCCTAATGTTTGAAAATCCCACACTCCGTTGCTCAGGGTAATTTTTTAGCAGCCCATTGTATTGTTTGATTGTTATGATGCTGGTGCATCATAAGGGGTGTGATAGACCAACTCAATGCCAGGCTCTCTGGCCCAGGTATCTATGAGGTTTGCTTTGAAAAGTAGTCTCATCACCTGCCTCAGTCCTTTCTGGGGTGCCATATTGCCACGGGACTTGTTCTTCAAGGCCCTGGATAGTGTCTTGAGCTGTGGCACAGAGCTCAGGGTATGTTTCCAACCGTGCAGTGATTGTCTCCACCATTGTGAGCACATTGTGAACTTGCCTTGGCAGGTTTGTGGGACCGTGATATAGTCAACCTGCCAGGCCTCCCCATACCTGTGTTTCTGTTTCAGCCATCGTCTTTCACACCACAGAAGCTTCAGCTGCTTGGCTTGCTGGATTGCAGCACATCTCACATTCATGGATAACCTGTACAATAGCATCCATGGTCAAGTCCAGCTCTCAATCTGGACTTTATCTGGATCTGCTCCTTGTCTAGATCGTTATAAATCACCTCCAGCATGGCTAATTCCCTCAGGTACTGGATACCTCTCTCCACAGTCGTCCACTTACTGGGTAACACGTAGTGCTTTCCTTGAAGGGATACCTGTTCCTCACACCTGACAGAAGTCTCCTCCAGAGGCTGAGGTCTTGTGGTTTTATTTTTCCTAATTACCTTGTCAAGGGACCCTTCCCTAGACCGGGAAACGAGCTGCTTGGCTTCACTGCCCTCTAATTCCAGGCTACTGGCCCCATTATCCCAACACTGGAGCAGCCAGCTGACCACGTGCTCACCAGGCTGGCCTCTGAAAGCCTTTTGCACATCTCTCAGTTATCTCAGGGACTTGGATTGGGTGATTATCTCTGCCTCTTCCTCTTGTTTCTGTGAGGACCCTGGTTCATCTTCACCCTTCACAAGGCAAATTGATTTCTTTGTGTATTTCTTTTTGGCACAGGTTGATTCTCTGATTCAGCAGCAATGCCTGTTGCTGGGACTGGGGTAGCAACAGTGTCGGTTGCCTGGGTTTGAGTAGCCACAGGCTTTGTTGCTAAGGTTTGAGTGGCTACAGTGACTGTTGCCAGAGTNCATAAGGGTCTGATTATCTGGGAATGACAAGAGGAACTGCGAGACAGTTACTTTGGAAGTTCTGTTTACTACTGCTGTGGTTTTGCCCAGCCAGTAACAAAGAGCAATGAGTAAAGAGCTGCTTGTTCACTCCTCTCCCTCTCGGCAGAACAGGGAAGGGAATTGGAGGAAAAGGGGAAGAAAACTGCATGGATTGAAATAAGAAGAGTTTAATAGAATGACACATACAAAGAGTCCTGCATGACACAGTTGCTCACTAGCCAACACAGTTGCTCCAGGTATGGAATGCCTGGGTCAGCTGCCCTGGCTGTGCTCTTTCCTACTTTCTTGCAAACGCTAATCCTATCTTGGACAAACCCAGGATGTTATCTGTGCTCTTTGCTAGCTCCCTGTAAAAAAGTTAACTCCAGGACATCATCTACCCTCTATTCTATACCATCTACATCATGCCTAGATCCACATTCTACAGTTGTTTACCACCACCTTTCCTACCATTGAGATATACATATACACACACACAGGTATTCCCTTGGTCTGTGGGCCACCCCTCTCACATGTCTGTTGAGTTCACTTAGCCCATGGCTTTGGGGGTTCATCTTTCATAACTGTCTTTCAAGGCAGGAGAGGTGTTGTGTGATGGTGTATTGTTGCTCTGCTGCACAGTGGCTGGTGTATTCAGTGTGACCCATCCCCAGAGTCTGCAGGCTGAAAATGTTGATCTTTAGGTCAGTTGAAGCCAGTCCAAGTTCCATAACCTCTGCAGTCCACTCAGTTTAATCAAAGTCCATCCTCCAGTGACGTAGGTGTTTCTTACCATTGATAATGGCACATAGCAACTGTGGCAGTAATGACATACAATAGCAGGGTTACTGAGCAATTAACATGATACAATTTAAATCACTCACATGATTTGATTTTCACTCAAAATCAAACTCCTCTGAGGTATGCATTGAACTGCCCCATCCTTCTGCATCGCCCAGCAGTCCCTTGGACTGATTTGCCTTTGCCCAAGGCAGGAATAACTCAGTTTGCCTTCCCTAACATATTCTTCACGTGGACTAGAGGGACTTATAGAAGTTCTAATTGGGCAGGACCGGCTTGGTTGGTAGATTCTCTAGTGTTAACTAGCCAAGTGGCTTCTGCTATGTGTGTGTCCTAATGTTTGAAAATCCCACACTCCGTTGCTCAGGGTAATTTTTTAGCAGCCCATTGTATTGTTTGATTGTTATGATGCTGGTGCATCATAAGGGGTGTGATAGACCAACTCAATGCCAGGCTCTCTGGCCCAGGTATCTATGAGGTTTGCTTTGAAAAGTAGTCTCATCACCTGCCTCAGTCCTTTCTGGGGTGCCATATTGCCACGGGACTTGTTCTTCAAGGCCCTGGATAGTGTCTTGAGCTGTGGCACAGAGCTCAGGGTATGTTTCCAACCGTGCAGTGATTGTCTCCACCATTGTGAGCACATTGTGAACTTGCCTTGGCAGGTTTGTGGGACCGTGATATAGTCAACCTGCCAGGCCTCCCCATACCTGTGTTTCTGTTTCAGCCATCGTCTTTCACACCACAGAAGCTTCAGCTGCTTGGCTTGCTGGATTGCAGCACATCTCACATTCATGGATAACCTGTACAATAGCATCCATGGTCAAGTCCAGCTCTCAATCTGGACTTTATCTGGATCTGCTCCTTGTCTAGATCGTTATAAATCACCTCCAGCATGGCTAATTCCCTCAGGTACTGGATACCTCTCTCCACAGTCGTCCACTTACTGGGTAACACGTAGTGCTTTCCTTGAAGGGATACCTGTTCCTCACACCTGACAGAAGTCTCCTCCAGAGGCTGAGGTCTTGTGGTTTTATTTTTCCTAATTACCTTGTCAAGGGACCCTTCCCTAGACCGGGAAACGAGCTGCTTGGCTTCACTGCCCTCTAATTCCAGGCTACTGGCCCCATTATCCCAACACTGGAGCAGCCAGCTGACCACGTGCTCACCAGGCTGGCCTCTGAAAGCCTTTTGCACATCTCTCAGTTATCTCAGGGACTTGGATTGGGTGATTATCTCTGCCTCTTCCTCTTGTTTCTGTGAGGACCCTGGTTCATCTTCACCCTTCACAAGGCAAATTGATTTCTTTGTGTATTTCTTTTTGGCACAGGTTGATTCTCTGATTCAGCAGCAATGCCTGTTGCTGGGACTGGGGTAGCAACAGTGTCGGTTGCCTGGGTTTGAGTAGCCACAGGCTTTGTTGCTAAGGTTTGAGTGGCTACAGTGACTGTTGCCAGAGTGAAGTTCCTAACCATTGCAGGGGAGAAGTTCTCCAAATACCTGCCTATATTCTTCTACGTGCCATTCCCCTTGTAGCTACCCAACCTCAAGGTGAATCTCTGGCTGACACTCTTAAAGAGGAATTTTGCAACCCTAAACGAAACATGAACCATGTTCAGGAGACTTATCAATAAGACAATGATGGCTGGAACATCCCAAGCGTGTCAGGAATGGTCAGAAGCTGCTGTAATTAACTTGAAGATGAAAGAGAAGGTGGGAGAAAGTGCATTCCTCTGTCTTCCTCGTTAACTGGGCATCATCCTTAATGAGTTCTGAGAGGAAGCACCCAAGGTGCAGGAATGACAATAATGACAAGTATCAACCTAACTTCAGTGATACAATCATATCATAAGCCTGTGTTACCCAATATAGCAAAGTGATAGTCCTCATCTCTCTCCCACAGATGATAAACAACATCACAAGGAATACATAATGCATAGAGGAATATACATACCACCACCATGTGAGCAAGTAGACCAACATTCTGACAAGCAACTGTTTAACTAATATAAGAAAGGCACACAGGTTTGTTTTAGCACAGTCTGTCCTTATTTCAGGCCTGAAGACCAGATGATGAGCATCAAAAACCCTGATGGCTTTGTCCAGCTGGAACAAAGAGCCATGAAGCCACTCACTTATTCCCTTGGATGTTCCCAGGATGTTATCTATGCTCCTTCCTAGCTCCTTGTAAAAAAACTAACCCTATCCCAGCCAAGCCTAGGATGATTGATAAGAATGACAATCACCCTTCCTCAAATGCTTCCAGTGTATTTAATGCAATCCACGGACATAGAGGAGATGCACTGATTCCTAATTGCCCAAATAGCAGGCACAAGTCTGAAGGTAATTTAGATGTAGAAATAAAAGCTGTGTAATTTTCTGTTTGTTAGAAGGAATAAGTGTTTCTGGCTAATTACTGAGTTCTGTAGCTGCTATTTTTTTTCCTCAGAAACGTAGTTACTTGTATTCTTAAAAATAGACACTCTCTTCCAAATAGTTATGGTAAGCTGTTTGAGGTCTGAAAAAGAGAGGAACCTTTAAATCTGAATGATTTGTTAGGTTTGCATGTGTGGAGGAAGGTTAATGAACCATCTGACAGAAAGCTAGTGATAATTAGACCGCTGAAATCCCCTCCTCTTACTGGCAGTCATTTAACAGCAGAGGCAGCTCCTTGGAAAAGTACTCAGCACTGAGATTTTGCTGTTTCTGGGCATCTGCTGCTGAGGGATGTCATGTACTTTCTCAGAAGCTGCTGTAAAACTCTCTGCAAGTCCAAACTTCAGCTGGACTGCATCTCACTATGGGAGCCACACAACCAAGATGCTCATTGTGTGGCTCACCCAACTCACAACATTGCTATGTAACACACAAGTGTCTGAGAAGAGCTGCCAGTGCACTTCAGCATATGAATGGACCTGAGCTGTGCTATACCAACAGATGAATTTACCCTCTTCTCTGTCTATTTTATATCCCAGACTGAATTTCAAACCTAAACTAATATCAGCAAAGAATGAGGGTAAAAAAAATCATGCTCTGAGGCATACAGATTTTGTACATGAAGAGTCGTGTGTGAATCTGACCAGGGTTCAGCTTGGCTTCTAGACCTGGAAAGTCCAAATGCTGACTGTGGTGACTTCAGCTGGATTGCCTGATTGACTACAATGGGTTGACTACAAAGACTGTGTGTTTTGAGAAATACATTCCAACTTTGACAATGCTTGGTAGATCCACATGCTGGGAATAGGCAGGAGGGTCTCTGCAAGAGCAGCAGGGCTTAATCAACAATTCAAAGGACTTTCCAGACACCATGCTCAAGGCCTGCCCTGCAATCCTTTCTCCTGGATGCTACGCTGATGTGACCAGTCTGGATGGACACTGGGTTATAAAGTAGTGGCCAAGCAGTGACCTAGATTGTTTCCTGTAGTCATCCAGAGTGCTGGCATCTTGCACTGTCCTCCAAGAGTGTATTTGGAAGAACATTTGTGAATGGAAGCTCAGCTGTCTTCAGTGTTGATCTTGGTCCTGTCCAGCTATATGAAGCAGCACTTGATTTCTTGCCGTCTAGATCCTAACTGCTTGATAAAGAGCATCCCATTTTCGGTCTGGCAGAGCTATGCTGACCTCATGCTTTATTTTCAAGTATACTCATCCTCTGTGGCAGGAACGGGACACACAGAACATTATTCAAATGGTCTAATCCTTTGAATTATGTCATATAAAGAGAAGAGAGAGCATAATTCCTCTTCTCTTGATTGCATTTTGGTGTATTGCATCATCCCTAAAAGGTATTTATTATTTAGGAAGAATTAGATTTTGAGTAAAGAGTGGTTCGTCTGCTTTGTTGCACTTGAGCAAAATTTTAATTAGGTTCAGAGTGAGAAATGAGCCGATTGCCAGAAACAGACAGCAGTCTGAGTTAAAAACACAAAGTGTCTCAGAAACACAGAATCACAGAATCTTAATGGTTGGAAAGGACCTTGAAAGCTCATCCAGTGCAACCCCCCTGCCAGAGCAGCAGCACCTAGAGCAGGGCACACAGGAACTCATCCAGCTGGGGTTGGGATGTCTCCAGAGAAGGAGCCTCCACAGCCCATCTGGGCAGCCCCTGCCAGGGCTCCCTCACCTCAACAGGGAACAAATTCCACTTTGTGTTTCTTTGATATCTCTTCTGTTCCAGCTCGTCTCCATTGCACCTTGTCCTGTCATTGGCCATCACTGAGAACTCCTAAGCTTAAAACAGATGTAGACATACTCTAGATTAAAAACCATAGTCAGCAAACACTTGAACTTTAACAAGTAGATCCAAGCTCATTCTTGTATGACAATAACTGCACTGCATAGAATCAAGGCATGAAATATAATGGGGCAAGTCCTCTTTGAACTGAGGCCCTTCAACTAACTAAGTTGAACTAGGTACTATTTGCTTATCAAAATATTTTTTCCAGCCTTTATAAAATAATCTGGTTACACACTTTGGCATTTTCAAATGGACAGATGCAATGAACCTCCCATGGGTGAGTTCACAAAAATATTCACACATCCCTTTGCATCCAGCAGAGTGTGGGCAGCAGGGCCAGGGAGGTTCTGCTCCCCCTCTGCTCTGCCAGTGCTGCTGAGGCCTCATTTGGAGTCCTGTGTCCAGTACTGGGCTCCCCAGCTGCAGAGGGACAGGGAACTGCTGCAGAGAGGCCAGTGCAGGGCCAGCAAGATGCTCAGGGCACTGGAGCATCTTCCTGCTGAGGAAAGGCTGCAGGANGTGGAGGCTCCTTCCTTGGGGGGCTTCAAGACCCACCTGGACATGTTCCTATGTGACCTGATACAGGTGGGAGCTGCTTCTGCAGAGGGTTGGACTGGATGATCTCTAAAGGTCCCTTCTAACCCTATCATTCTGTGATCCCTGGGGAGGAGCATGGTTTTTTTTGACAGACTTGCTGAATTAGCCCTGCAATTACAGTTGACGGTGGCAGAAGTTCTGTCTCCTCTTTGTTAGCTTTCCTGGCAAACAAAAGAAAACAGACAAGTTCTTCTTATTAGAGGTAATTTTAGAACATTTTGGTACTGCCTTGTGTTTGCACCAGTTGCTCTTTCTGTGCTACAGGAGCAGAATCAATAGTTTTTTTCACCGTGTTTTGAAAAGATAATTTTAGGTCATTTAAAGAGCTTTGATTTTATGTTTTTTTTTTAGCTAAGGACAAATGCAAATTGATCTTTGGAGGTATTGAAGAGAAACCACTAAAAGGCTTCACTTTTCGTTTATCTTCTTTCAGAACTAGGATTAAAAAAAAACCAGCTCTACTCTACGATAGTGCCAGTTCCGAAACATTACCCGTGTTATTTTTGAGAGGATTCCTCCTTCCCATTAGCAGAGGAACATTATCATTGCAATCCAGATCACCATTTAGTTCAAGGAACACAGTTTAAATTAATAATATGTGTTTGAGTTAATTTTTTTTAAAGAGAGGTCAAAGATTTGTAACCATTTATGTGGAAAAACCGAGAAGAGGTTGTTCCATGTAGATGAGTTGTCAATTAACCCGTGTATTAAACTATTAATGACTGTATCTTTGTGACACATTTATCAATTTGGGAACACATTGACTGTATTGAGTGTTTCAGACTCTGTTTTACTCTGACCTGAGCTACATTCTGCCCCGTTCACTTTTTACTTGGTCTGCTTCTTCTCCATGAGTTTGACACCTTTCCTTGCAGGCCATGGAGATATTATGTCTCCATTAAAACTGGAGCTCCAGTTTTAATAGCCCCAGACAATTAAAAGCTGGAGGAGCCAACTCTCACATCAACCTGAACAACCAGATTATGGAGCTAAATTGTCAGAAGTCCACGTTGTGTCTACATCAGTAAACTAAAGGTGCTTGAAACCATTCTCTGGTCCTGGTCTTTGATCAGATGGTGTGGAACAGCACAGGTCCATGGTGTGAAAATCTGGCCTCCAAAGCCAGACAGTTTCATGCAAGCTGAGAATGGTCCTTGGCTGATGTAAACTCCCTGATTATGCCTGGAAGTTTTTTGGAAAAGTGGTAGTCAGCCCAGGATAGAGCTGAGCCAGTGACTCTGCCAACAGCTCACCATATGGGCAATTAAGTTCCTGTGCATGGAGACATTTAATTTCTTGGAACAGACACAAAGTTCAACGGTTCCAGATTCTAGTAACCCTCGGTTAGCACGCGCCGTAGCAAAAAGGTCTGGGAAATATTGCTAATTACCCGTAACTGCAGATGTTTATTTCCACTGTTCTTCCTTTTGCAGAGACATTGTTGATAACAGAAATCAAATTTTACTTTACAGTGCATTCTTATGAGTTTCTGCTGGGTGTGTGTGCACATATATATGTTTTTTATAAGATCACTAAGAAAGAGCGTGAAAGGAGTTCTGTAGAGAATACTGCACACTTCTTTAATTAACTGTCTAATACCATATCCATTTTCTTTCCTGTATATCTTATGGGCTGGGCTAGAATCAAAGTGTCCCAATCTAGACAAGAGCTGCAGGTTGTCCAAATTGTTTGAGATTGTCCATTTTTCTTTGCTTTACTGTAGTGGTGGAGCAGGCCACCAATTCTTGGCTGCTTCTGAAATGAGAGAGAACAAGGGCTTTTTTTTTACCCAAATGTGCTTCCAAGGGAATAATTGCCTTTTCTCTAGTGGGATAGACATTTGATATACAGTTCATGACGCTTTCCCTGCTATAGCCCATGCTATATAGTGCATGGAACGTTGTGACTTGGAAAACTGCAAGCAGTGAAGCTTCTGGTTGACAATACTTAGTAAAGATCTCTCTGTCTACCCCAGAGGACTGACCTTGCTTGATTTGTGAACAACTAGAAATTTTAAGGCATAAATCCCTTTAGAAATAGCATAAACATAGACTGGAGCCTGCCAACCATTTGCCCTTCTTAATTGACTTGAGGGAGTGATGATCAAGTGATTCACTGGTTTCTGGTGTCTGTGAGCACTTAAAGTGAAAAAACATGAGCTAGGGAAGTCCTGAACGACCTGCTTTGGACCTGGGGAGCCAAGGAGGTTAAGACAGATGATCTCCAGAGGTCTCTTGTCACTTCAGCAGCTGTGTGATTCCATTGTTACCTGTGGTACTTCTCAGGTTTTCTTTGTACAGAAGGTACAAACACAGAGTAAAAGCTTGTCTTAGGCAGCTGTGTGAGGAAACAGATGCTTAGGCAACAGCTTAAAAAAACATTAGGATGGTTTGGGGTTTCCTTTAAAGAGGATAAAAAGGTGTTTTAAAGCAGGGACTGTGTCTGTAGCTTGTCAGCGCTGAACCTCTCCATGGGAGAAAGAAGGGTAAAAAATGTCAATGTGCAGATGGGAACTTAGGAAAGCTGTTGAGTTTGATACATATCCACCTACCTTATGCAGAAAAAAAGAAGAAATGAATATGCTTATTGGGAGTTACCAGAAGGTACAACATTTTGGGTTTGTGTACATATGGCTTTAGACCAGCCGTAACTCTTTCTTGCAACAGAATTACATATATTTAGACATGGAGTGTTTGGAAAATGTTGTGAAAGCCTTCTTCAGTGAGAATTTATACACATTAGTGAGCCTGTGTAATTGTTAAGTCCATCTGCTGTTATCTATACTGAATTGCAAGGGAATGCCCACAGAATTATAAGCAGCCTCTGACTCTCTGTCTTTGCTCTCCTTTTTTTTACACTGTTTTGAGCTCCGGATAATTAGGGGGAAGGCATAAGCAGGAAGGCATAGAACTTTGTATTTACCATCCAGACTTCCCAGAATGCTAAGCTTTGCTTTCTAAGCTGTATTACAAGCACCACCTACCAAAACGCACACTGCACGCCATGAGCAGGTTGGTTTTGCTGGAGACACAGAATAAAAAGTGGATGTTTCTCTGCATTCCCATCACACTGGCTGTTCATAAACTTTAGTGCTGCCAAGCTGCAAGTTTGTATGATGGATCTTACTCTGACTCTGGACATATTAGTTGCTTGTCTTGTCTCGCCACACTCTGCTCATTTGAGAGCCAAGTGTAGGAAAGCACATGGGGAGGGTTGAGTCAGCTACAGATGTCCAGCCCATTTGCCCTCTGGCTGTACCAATTTCTTCCCATTGATTGCAAAAAGTTAGTTCTGTCTTTTAGCCTGATGTTGAATCGATATTGACCTGTTGTTGGGTTTTTGTTTTTTTTTTACCTTTTTCCTCTGGAGACATCAGAAAAACATACAAATCTGTAAGAAAGAAGAAACAATACTTTCAGCAATTAAACGTTTGCTTTTTTTGACTTTTGTTTTTTAGAGGTTTTTTTAAATGTTTCTCATTTT
>WBNH01006652.1:0-11204 GCA_013401255.1 Urocolius indicus | reverse complement strand
CAACCCCTGGGTGAGTGGCACTGGGGAGTGGGGGGGGGGGCAGATCTAGATGAGGGCAGGAGGGGGTGGGTTTGGCACATGACAGTCAAGTGGCTTCAGGATCCTGCAGAGGGGAAACTGTGGTGTTGAGAAGGGGCTGAGCGACTCCCCTTCCCCAACCTTGTCTCAGTGCCATTAGTAAGGGGGTGGCCTCTCCTGGGGAGGCCTTAGGGGCTACAAGGTGCTTGTCCCCAGTTGCCTCCCCACCCCAGAGGAGAGGAGGGGTGGGCAGAGGAATGTCCTGTGAGGGGCAGGTGCCTGGGGCTCAGGGCTTGCCTGAGAGCTCGCTGACCCGCTGCCGCAGGTGGAAGGCAAACTCGAACATGGTGGCAGCCAGGCTCTGGTGGATCAGGTAGCGGGGCAGGCGACCCTGTGGGGAGAGAGAAAGAGGGTCAGGAGCAGCACCTGTGGGGCTGTTGGTGGGGGAGGGAGGTTGTGTTTTGGGGCTGAGCTCCATCCCAGGGCAACAGGCATCAGGCTGGGCTGAGGGATGTCAAGGGCAGCGCTGAGGAGAGCTGCCTCCGGGACGGGGGGGGGGGAGGAACTGAAACTGAAAGGAGGGGGGAGAAGGGTGACTGCTCTTCAGCCCAGCACGACTCAACCCCAATGGCTCAGCCTCGGGGAGAGGCAGAAAAACATCCCCCTCCTCTCTGCAGGGGCAGGGCCAGGGGTAGCACTGGCAATAGGGGGTGTAGGGGGTGGGCACAGGAGGAAGCCTCCTGCCCTGCCTTGAGGCATTTCCAGGGCAGGAGGCAGAGAAGTTTCCCCCTGCAGCAGTTTTCCTCTGGGTTTTAAGGGGACAGGAGATGATGGGACTGTTAGTCCAGGGATCATTTCAGCCATGGAAGCTCCGGCACGGACCCAAACACAGACACAGACACACACACGTGGGTATTTCTCGCCCTTGGATGCAGGAAGGGATGAGCCATAGGTTATAAATACTTCAGGGCCAGAGGAAACAGCAAGGAGAGGGCTCTGGGCAGGAGCAGAGCCCTTCAGGAAGATGGTGGAGGCTGTGGCCAGGCAGGTTATTAATAGCTCAGCATTTCTTGCAGCAGCAGGGGCTGGTGGGTGGGCGAGTGAGTGCTCCCTGGCCTGGGAAGCACAAGAAGTGTCTTTTTTCCTTTCTCAGACTCATTTTGCACAAGACCAAAGGGGTCTGTTACCCTCCCAGCTCGGGAGGGGAAGCAGCACAGGAGCTGGAGCCACCAAGGAAAAGGCATCCCCGGTGCCAAAGGGTGCAGGGATCTGGCCCTGCTCGAAGGGAAGAAGCGTGTGGGGAGGGAAACAGGAGCTGCTGGAGTTGGTGGGGAGGGAGGAATGTGGAAGGGAGCAGAGCAGATGAATGGAGCCTTTGTGCTCACTGCTGCAGCCGTTACCAAGTCAACCTTCAGCGGAGGAAGGGATTGGGGGCAGCTCTACTCCCTCCCCCTGCCTCCCCTCCCCGGGCCACCCGACCCCGGGGCCCTTTGTGGGGCCACCAGCAAAGACCTTCAGCTCTGGGTCCTCCTCCATGGCCCAAAGGCCTCTCCCTGGGGTGGTTGAGTTTCGGACAAGGGGTCTGTGCGTGGTGGTCAGTCATTTATCCCATCAGCAGCCAGACACCACTTCACAGGTCCCGAAGAGGATAAAAACAACCCTTCCCGTCCCTCTCCTCTCACAAAGTCCCACACACAGGGATGTGAAACCCCAGGGGAGGGTTCCAAAGGGCCTCCTCACCTCACACCAGGGAAACCTCAGGGAGACAGAGGGGGATTTTTTTGGGTGGTATTGAAGCTCCACCAGCAAAACCTGAGGCCCTCTGGGGCAGAAGCTGCTTTAAGGAGGGGCTTTGGCCCGTGGATGCAGAGCCCACGGGGGATGGGAGCTCTGCCAGGGCCAGGCTGTGGCCAAGGGATCAGCCTTCCTTACCTTCAGGTCTGTGTTGAGGATCCAAATGAAGGTGCAGAGCCGGGGGTTGGTGGGACACTTCAGTACGATGAATCCCCCGGGGCCGTTCTCACCCCTGAAAGGAACCAAAAGTACCAGAGTCAGAGCTTGAGGTGGGGGGGATGTGTCTGAAAGTCCCCCAAAACTCAAACCCATGCTGTCTGTCACAGCAGTGGCTGCTCCCATGGCCTGGCAATGATGGCCAGAGCCCAGCAACCCATGAGGGGCTGGGAAGGTGTGTGCTGTGGGCATATGTGGCAGGGCAGCTCTCCCAGGGGTGCCAGAGGTGGCCTCTGCCCCCTGACCGTGCCAGCCTGGCCACAGCAGCTCTTTGCCATGGAGAGGTTTTGGAAGTACAGCCCTGGGGAAATGGAGGCCAAGCAGCAGGTGCCAGGGACAGGGAGCTTTGCCACCGCAGACCCCAGATGCTTCTGGAAGCTTAGATTGGGTCTCAGGATGGTTTAGATTGGAGATACAGCATTTGGGGAGAGCAAGGAGCTCTAAGTAACCCAGAGAACTGCTGCAGGGCAGGGAGAGAACCAAGGTGGTGAGGAGAGAGGCAGGGCAGGGCCCAGAGGCTTAGATTGGGTCTCAGGATGGTTTAGATTGGAGATACAGCATTTGGGGAGAGCAAGGAGCTCTAAGTAACCCAGAGAACTGCTGCAGGGCAGGGAGAGAACCAAGGTGGTGAGGAGAGAGGCAGGGCAGGGCCTAGAGGTGCCCCTGCAGACAGACCCTTCAGCCAGGCTGTGCTGGAATGACGTCCAGCAGACACATAATCCCTGGTTCCCACACCAGCACCCACAAGGTGTCCTGGGGACACAAACAGCTTTGGGGTGGGAGGAGCAGCTCGTGCCCCACTCTCTCCAGCTCCCACGTGAGCCAAAGCTGGCCAGAAAGGCCAAACCCCACTGTGGTTTGGTCTCCCCAGGATGCTCAAAGGCCGTGGGACAAGAAGCTACATCCTCAAGTTGCCCCAGGGGAGGCTGAGGTTCGAGCTGAGGCAGAGCTTTTTCCCTGAGAGGGGTGTCAGACCCTGTGCCAGGCTGCCCAGGGAGCTGGGGGAGTGCCCAGCCCTGGAGGGATCCCAAAGCCGTGGGGCTGAGGTGCTGAGGGCTGTGGGTTAGTGGTGGGCTGGGCAGGGTGATGAGGGCAGGGCTGGGGCTGCAGGAGCTTCAAGGGCTTTTGCAACCAAACAATTCCTTGATTCTCTGATTCTTGGCACCAGCTGACACATCGAGGAGAGCTGTGCTCACACACACACACACACACACAGAACCCAGATCCAGATCCCCCTTTCCCAATTCAGGAACAAGCTATTTTTTTTTGGTGCCTATATTTGTTTAAAAAGCCCTTTTTTTTTTTTTTCTCCCTAGTCCCTGAAGTCCTCAGTTCTCAACCAGACCGAGGCAGCTAAAGGGCTCCCAGTTAAAATGGCAATTACTCTAAAATGGCAATTACTTTAACCAGACGACGGGAGGGAAGAAAAAAACAACTCAAAAGGCTGCATGTGGGAACTGGCTCAGCTCAGCCCCGGGCACAAGGAGTCCTTGTTGCAGGAGGTGGAGCTCGGTGCTGGAGAGGGGGCAAGTCTTGCCCAGCCCATTTTGGGAACCTGCCCGTCCCTGACGCAGCTCCTTTCAACCCTCCCAGGACCCTCTTCTCACACTGCGTAGTTTTCCGAGAAGGGAAAGGCATCCGGGAGGCTGAGCCTCGCTCAGCTGTTTATTGGCCTCTCCAAAATGGCCCTGGGTTGGGAATTCACTGTTACATAAACAGGATGCAGGTTGGGGTGAAGTGGGGAGGGTGGGGAGGGGAGGTTTGTGCTGTTCCACCTCCACTCCCCTGAGTGGGAAACGCCCGAGAGACAGCGAATCACACCGAAGAGTGTCTTTGAACAAAAGGGAGGAAGAACAAGGTTGAGTGCCACAAATAGACGAGCTTTCCTGCCAACGCTGCCAGAAAAGACAGCCGGGTGTGTGGTTTTTTTTTTTTTTCATCTCGCAGGGCTGGCTGCCCTAAAGATGAAGCAAAGGCTGTGTGGAGTCAGATTAAATGTGAGAAGAAAGCAGAACCTGCCTCTTTACCTGACATATTTGGAGACAGGAGGCTTCAGGCTGTGTGTGGTCGACATCCCTGAGGAAATGTACCTGTCTCTCCTCCTCTCGATCCGGCGCACGTTCACGAAATCCCTGCATGGAGAAAAAGGGCTTGGAAAGGTGGTCCCAGGGCTGGGGCAGAGCCGTGCCAGCAGCAGGGGCAGGACAGGGGTTTGGGGGGATGGTCTCAGAGCCTCTTAGGACAAGAGGGGAAAGCCTCAAATTGCACCAGGTCTAAAACTCCCTGGTTGAGGTTGGAGCTGAGGCAGAACTGTTTCCCTGAGAGGGGTGTCAGCCCCTGTGCCAGGCTGCCCAGGGAGCTGGGGCAGTGCCCAGCCCTGGAGGGATCCCAAAGCCGTGGGGCTGAGGTGCTGAGGGCCGTGGGTCAGGGCTGGGCTGGGCAGGGTGAAGGCAGGGCTGGGACTCCAGCAGCTTTGTAAAGGCTTTTCTAACCGAACAATTCTGTGTTTATCTTGATTCCTGGCAGAAATGTCTGGAGGACAGTTGGAGGGGCTCCTGGCCTTTGGATGTATCACCCATATGGCCAGTTCTGCCTCCTTCTGTGTTTTAGAAGATTGTTTAAGGGCTCAGTATGAAACAGAGAGCAGAAGACACCCACCTTGGGGAAACCACCCCTCCTGCAGCCCCGGCTGCCACATCGTAGGAGACAATCGTGTTGTCTTCGACCCGCTGCAGGATCTGGGGAGGGGGGATATAAAAAGAGGAGAGAGATTTCCTCTCTGTGCCTGCAGATCACAGAATCCCAGCATGGTGGGGGTTGGAAGGGCCCTGCAGAGCTCATCCAGCCCAAGCCCCTGCTAAAGCAGGTTCCCCTCGCTCAGGGGCCACAGGAACATGTCCTGATGGGTTTGGGAACCTCCTGAGAAGGAGCCTCCACACCCTCCCTGGGCAGCCTGGGCCAGGGCTCCCTCACCTCAGCACCAAAGGAGTTTCTCATCCTGTTCCAGTGGAACTGTTTGTGTTTCAGCTTTTGTCCATTACCACTTGTCCTGTCACTGGAGACAAGGGATCCTCCCCAAAAAAGAGCAGGATTCAAAGGAACCAGAGGCAAAACTGTTTCCCTGAGAGGGGTGTCAGCCCCTGTGCCAGGCTGCCCAGGGAGCTGGGGGAGTGCCCAGCCCTGGAGGGATCCCAAAGCCATGGAGCTGAGGTGCTGAGGGCCGTAGGTTAGTGGTGGGCTGGCGAGGGTAAGCGCAGGGCTGGGACTGCAGCAGCTTCAAGGGCTTTTGCAACTGTAGTGGTTCTGTGATGCTGTGACTCAGAGGCCCTTCAGCAGCTGACCCAAGGCTGAGGGGGCCGAGAGCTTTGGCAGAGGACACACAGGTTTGGCTCCTGCTCTGGGTCCCTCTCATTCGTGGGGGCGAGGTGACACACACACAGTCATTGCACCAGCACACGACGTCCTGGCCCTCCCAAGCAAAAGCAGGCAGTTGGCCTGAATCCCTGCCCACCTCTTGGGCTCTTGGGTGTGCACACGTGTGCAGCTGCCCACCACAGTGCCCTCAAGACCCCCTGGCTGAGCCTGAACGCCTCAGTGCCCCGGGGAGGGCTTGGGCAGCTCCCGCAGCCGCTCTTGGATCCGGAAGCTCTGACTCTGCGCTCCAAGGAGCTCCTGTGATTAAGCCATCTTTGTCCAGCACGCTCACCTGGCAAGCTGCCACTGTTCTGTTCCACAGGATCATCTTCTCAGGCTGGAGAATAACCTCCTGGTAAACTGTTTCAGCAGAGCACTGGAGGAAAGCCTGAGGAGAGAGGCAGAGCACTCAGCCAGGCGCTCGCTCCCCTCAGGGAGGGTTGTTTTTAAGGAACACAGGGCAGAATGACAAAGAAGGAGGGGGATGAGGTGGGAGGGGAGCAGAGGTGCTAAAACCAGGGCTTGTCACCCCTCTGCCACTGTGGGACCCCAAGGGCACACGTGGGGGCCCAGAGGACAGCCTAGGCCTCTGGTTTCGGCAACCACCGTGTGCTGAGGGCCGTGTGAGAGAGGGCAAGTGTCTGTCTGTCTGTAACATGGATGCACCTTGGCTCCTCTCCCCTGGCTCGGATCGCTTCAGGAAGCGCCTGACAAGCTCTTCAGAGCTCCAGCACAAGCCAGACATCATTGCTCCACATCCCCTTGGGATGGGATGGGATGAGGGGGATGAATCTTTGGAGGCAAACAGTTCAGGCAGGAAAGCAGGACCCATCCAGCTTTCCCTCTCCAACGTGGAGCTGCTCTGGCTCCTGCCAACGAGGCAACATATGCACTGGAACAAAGAAAAGGCACCGCAGCAGCGACGCTTCATTAAAGCATGGGCTGCAGCCAAGGAGCTCCAGTGAGAGGGCAGGGAGTGTGGCAACTCCCCCCAGCAGCTCTGCTCCATGCCAAGGCAGCAGCAGACGTACGCCCAGCCCTGGTCTTGCTGGCAATTAGTTCCAATTAGCCTCCTTGGTCAGATTAGTTTCTAGATGCTGAGGTTGGAAGGAAGGTTTGGAGTCACCTGCTCCCACTTCTAGCAGCAGAGACTGGGGCTCAGCCTATTTACTGGGGAGTTTGTCTGCCAGCCAAGGGGCTTTCCTGGAGAGATTCCCCAGAGCGTGTGGTGCGGTTCATCTGTCTCAAGTAAAGAGAGAGTGTTTTGCAGCCTGACCCAGGTGCCAGGGCCAGGAGAGAGAGCAGAAGCTGAGCCACGGCTCCCAGCAGAGCACTGGCTCTTTTGCCTGTACCACACAGGCTAAAGGAAATGGTTCTTACCTTTAAAATAAAGGTCTTGCCGTGAAAAGGGATTTCAAAAGTGTAAACGACATCCCCAAAGTCCTGTGCAAGGAATGAAACAAGTCAGTTTCAGGTTAGTGAAAAGAATGGTGAGGGTGGGAAGGGCCCTGCAGAGCTCATCCAACCTGCTAAAGAAGGTTCCCCTCCATCAGGGGGCACAGGAACGTGTCCAGGTGGGTTGGGAAACCTCCTGAGAAGGAGCCTCCACATCCTCCCTGGGCAGCCTGGGCCAGGGCTCCCTCACCTCAGCACCAAAGGGGCTTTCTCACTGTGTTTAAGTGGAACTTTTTATGTTCCAGCTTGTGCCTTTCTCCTGTCATTGGCCACTACAGGAGAAAACAAAAGACTGGCCTCATCCTCCTGACACCCATCCTTTAGGGATTTCTCAGCATTTATAAGGTCTCCCCTCAGCCTTCTCCAGGATGAACAGCCCCAGATCCCACAGCCTTTCCTCCTCACACAGATGTTCTATCTATGGCTTGTATCTAGGGTAGATTCTGCAGAGGCCATGGGAGCCGTCCTGCCCTGTCCCAAATGACCCTCTCAGTCTCAGAACACCCCCACCCCAGCAGTGACCCTGGCTCAGGAACAGCCCCCAGCCCGTTTCAGATGCTCCTGCACAAATCCCCATCGACAAAACAAGCTCCAGAGCAGCAGTGAGGAGACAGAAAAAGAATCCACTCCATGCCAGGCTGCAAACTCCACGTCAAGGTCAAATTCCCTTTGTAGCAAAGCTACCAACACCCAGGGAAGAGGAGAGGGGTTTGTTTGCCAGCACTGCTGTTGTTACCTACATCTGAGAAGAGCCTCCCTGGAGGGGCTGGGGATGGACAGATGATAACCTTTCATCATTAGCCCTGTGTTAAACTCTGATTAGTCTATTTAAATCCATCCCCCTTTGGATAAAGAAAACAATCTGCCCAGCTAGTTTGGCATCAGACAATGGATCACTTGACAGGGGAATGCTGAACACCAGATGAGACTGCAGTTTGTAGGACTTTCGCCCTACTTGTGTTGTAAGCCCACAAGCAGAAAGCAAGGTTGGTTTTGGGGGGACAGAGACCCTGCTCCTTTCTTTTCAGCCTTTGGAGAGAGCAAGGAGCTCTAAGTAACCCAGAGAATTGCTGCAGGGCAGGGAGAGAACNGGTGGGAGAAGCAGCCCATGCCTCACTCTCTCCAGCTCCCACCTGGGCCAAAGGTGGCCAGAAAGGCCAAACCCCACTGTGGTTTGGTCTCCCCAGGATGCTCAAAGGCCGTGGGACAAGAAGCTACATCCTCAAGTTGCCCCAGGGGAGGCTGAGGTTCGAGCTGAGGCAGAGCTTTTTCCCTGAGAGGGGTGTCAGACCCTGTGCCAGGCTGCCCAGGGAGCTGGGGGAGTGCCCATCCCTGGAAAGCTTAAAGCTCTTTTACAGTCAATCCTATGACCTTAATGGGGCCCTTGAGCTCAGCCACTGGGCCTTCGGGTCCCCATTCCTGCCCACCCCAACAGGAGACCCCTGCACCCAGCCTCTAGAGGGAGGAGCCAGGAGCTGTCTCCTATCAGACAGGCAGGCAATTAAACATCTAATTAAATAAGAGGGCATTTTACATTTAACTGAACTGGACGAGGTTCCTAATTCAATCAGGTCATCGTAACGCTTGTTAATTTTTCCTGTCGCAAGGAGGCTTCCAAAGCCTCGTTCCCTCCTCCTGCTGCTGAAGCCACCCGTGCTCTCTGCAGCAGCGCTGCCGGGCAGAAGGGGTTTTGTGGGGAGGGGGGAAGACACACAGACACTTGCATTGTTTTTCTCAAACTTCCAGTTCTCCTCCTGGGCAAGGATTTGGTCCACGACCTCCATCGCTTCTTTGCCTTGTTGGACGTATTCTTTCTCCTAGGAGAGAGGAGAGGATTCCATTAGCTGGCTTTGCTGAAAGGCTTGTGTGCGGCTTGCTATCCCCCCCTCCCAGGGTCTGGCAGAGAAAAAAGGGAGAGCTCCCATCACCACACTGCAGCAGTCTCTTAATTTGGGTCACAGAGGCCTCGTTTTGGAGCTCAAAGTCAGGCTCCCCACCCTGGCTAACGTCCACACACACCAGCTGCATCCATCAGTGAGCCCTCCTGCCTTAAATGTAAGGGTTTCCAGCAGGCAAAGAGCTTCTTTCTGTGGGGGTGCCAGGCCTGGGAGGGCTGGGGCTGAACAGCAGCACAACCACTTGGAGAAAGGGCTGTGAGCAGCCTGTGGCCAGTCAGGCTTGGGGGAGGCAAAGGATGGCCCCATGCAGCCATGACTCAGTGGGGAGGGATGAGGCAGTGCCTGGAGTGTGGGTGAGGAGGGAAGGGGAGAGAGGGATAAGGGGGAGGCAGAGTCACATCCCTGTGGGGAACACACAGCCCTGNAGATCGGGTCTGATCCCCATGCCTTGTCTGACAGGAAGAGATGTCAGTGGGGATGGAGGGAAAGGGGGAATGAGCCTGACAGAGCCTGAGCTGGGCCTCCCTGAAGGCCCCACTCTGCTCTGGGGAAGGCTGAGCACAAAGTGGGTGTCTGCTGCACCCACATAACTGCTCAGGCTGATGTCCTCTCACTCCTGAGCAAGAGAGGTCCCCAGAGATAAATGTCACAGGGCAGTTCTTCTCCTCAGAACTCCAAATGTTGGGGGTTGGAAGAGCCCTCCAGAGCTCTTCCAGTCCAACCTCCTGCAGGTTTCCCTCGATCAGGGGGCACAGGAACACGTCCAGGCGGGTTTAGAAACCTCCTGAAAAGGAGACTCCACACCTTCCCTGGGCCAGGGTCTCTCACCCTTACAGTAAAGAAGTTTTTCCTCCTGTTTCAGTGGTACTTCCTGTGTTCCAGCTCATGCCCATTACCCCTTGTCCTGTCACTGGCCACCACAGAACAAACACTGGTCTCATCCTCCTGACACCCACCCTTTCGGGATTTCTCGGCATTGATAAGGGCCCCTCATTTGCTTGTGGCAACTCAACCCTGTGTCCTCATCCTGAGGGCAGCATTTCTCCAGTACTTTAGCCACAGCCAAGACATTTCATCCCCAAAGGCTCCAGTTTCCCCAGAGCTGAAGGCAGGCGTGTGGGGCTGTGGATGGCACAGTGTGGCACCCCCTTGCCCCAGCCTGAGGAGAGGGCAGCCCCTTCTGCAGCCTCAGTTTTTGGCAGCCCTGCCACCCACCACTGCCAAGAGCTGGGCTAAGGAGACAGAGCTCAGGGTGGAAGGAAGTGAGGAGACCCAGGAGGAATCCCATGAGGGAAGCAGGGTGGGTTGAAGGGCAGGAGAGGACATCTCACCTGCGAAGGATTCCAGTGGGGAGTAGAACTGCCCCTCAGAGAGGGCTCCAGGATAGAGCAGGGGCCCACGAGAGGCTGCAGCCTGAGCTGCCAGGTACCCTGTGAACCAAAGCACCAGGTTTTGCACTGAAACAGCACCCACTGCTTCAACACAAGGGGTGCTGAGGCCCCCACCACATCCAGCACTGCTCAACGACCCTCCCAGTCATTTCTTTCCTGACACAGCTCCTCTTTTCAAGCTGACACCAGCCAGTCCACAAGCATTTCAGCTCCTACTGCCTCATCTTTTGTTTTGAGACATTTTATCTGCATGGAGATCAATGGGTTCTTCTGCCTGTCAAATGCAAAGGTGATTAAGCATCTAATTCATTAAGAGCTTTCCTTGTGGAAGCAATTTGGGACCTGAGCCTAATCCAATAGAGGCATTAAACACTTGATCACTTTTCATCTTAAAGCTTCCTTGCAAGATCCAAATATCCTCTGGTGCTTTCCGGCCAGTCAGTGCCTTTCTGATCAAGCCCCACTTGACAAATACCTCTTCAGTTCTGTGCCATTTTCCAGCCCCCTTTTGTCAAAGTCTGGGAGAGTAACAAACTTCTGCTGCTGCTTTAGGAACAGGGCAGCCTGTGCCAGTCCAGGCTGAGCATCCAGCTCCCTAGAAGGATCCCTGGAAGTTATGGGTGCCCAGAACTGAAGGGGAATTTCTCATGCCTTAGGTCAGACTCAATCTCCATAGAGTTTGACCTCAGTGACTGTAAAATTTCACACCCCGTAACTCACGCCACGCCCCTGGAACGTGGCTGGGACCAAAAGGTCTCCAGCCTGGACCTGAAGACAGATATCCAGGGAGGGAGGAGAGTCCAACAGTCTCCCCTTGGCGTCTGTCCCACCGTTACGAAACATTCTCTCTGCTGCAGAGGTGAGTTCTGTTTCCAGCACTTCAGGATCCAGACATTGGGGAATTTGGCACTTTTTTTCCCCCCTCCTCACTCAATTAAAAGATTCTTTTTATAAGCTGGTATTTTCTTCCCCTGAAGGGACTCGTATACCGTAAGAGAATTGAGTCAGGCACTTACCA
>WBNH01006651.1:350056-367784 GCA_013401255.1 Urocolius indicus | reverse complement strand
GCCAAGCTTTCCCCTCCTGCACAAAACCACCTGCAACCACCACCAGCTAACAAAGCAAAACCACCACCAGACTCTTCACTTCAAGCACACACAGGTGATCTTTTTTTTTTTCCCCAGCCGGGATAAAATTAACTGGATTCGTCATTTGCACCGAGAAACCTTTCTTAAGGAATAATTAAAACAATATTAGCCAGCAAAATGGCAACGCTCCAGTGAATGCCATGCAGCCAAATCTACAACTGCTTCTGAGGCAATGTACACTTGGCATGTCAAAAGGTCACAAAGTGTTAGTCCGCAGTAATTTAGTCTTCCTAATTTGTTCTAAGTCTTTGTAGAGTGGCTTCAGAAAAAAAAAAGCTGCTAGCAAAGACAGCTGGTGGACTTAAGGTCAACCAATTAAAAATGAAAGGCTCTAGTCAGGTGGCTCAGTCTGGACTTCAAACATTACTCATTGCTTAAGATGAAGAGGGTAAGAAAGAAAACTTTAATTATTTAGGCCATTTTAGACCTCTCTCTAGCAGATTTCTTGTTAGAAGAACCATCCTGTAATTAGACTAATCCAATCTTTGTCCACTTTACAGGAATGCAAGTTAAAAAAGAGCCAGGGACAAGATTTGAAAAATGTTTTGTTCTTTCTTTTAAGAAGAATGTCTGAAAGACAAAAATTCCAGATATCAGCATCTCCCCCTCTCCTCACAGCTCCATCAACAGAAACATCATTATGAGAGATCTATGTATTCCCCAACTCTCCTCTGAGCCTGCAATACTCACTCTTCTGTCGCTAGGCTTGCGCTGCAGAAAGGGGTGTTTCCCCCCTGCACAGCAGCGGAGTGGTTCCGGTCCCTCTGCTGATTTGAGGTTGAACATCTGAAGGGGAGAGGGGGAGGAGGAGGAGGAGGGCAAGTAGGGAAGAGGAGAAAGGGCGGGGGAAAAAAACAGAGACAAAAAAAAAACCCAACTTTAGAAACAAAAATTGTTGAAATATAATCTCCTTAATTGAAGTCTCCTGTGGGTCGTTAAGTTCGCTCCCTGTATCAACCCTCACGTGTTGTAAACAATCAAAGGGAGAACTGGAAATGCTGTGGGTTAATCTATCCTTCCCTCCCCGAACGAACGACAACCAGTCCAATTTCTCCACTCGCTATGTAGCTGGAGCCCGTCCCAGAGGAAAAATGGGCAAATTACAGCCATCAAAAGAGTGGAAGTAATAGTCTAGGATTCAAACTGTTTGTGCCGGGGCAGGGTGGGGTTGGAACAGGGAGGCTCATCCCTGGGGCTCAGCCAAGCCATGCCGTCACACGTCCCCGTGGTCTGGCCCCATGGCTGACCCCCTACCTGCACAGGAGGAACCCATCCACCTTCACCCCTCACCCCCAGCACCCAAAAGCAGCCTGAGGGGCAGTGCCATCAACCCCTCAGCAAGCCTCTCCTCCCCAGATCCTGCCACGGCACTGGGACCGTCTCTCTTACCGTAACTTCTGGGGCTTGGAGACCTCGGCGAGGCGACGGCACGCTTCCTCCAGCTGGGCCAGCGTGTTGGGAGGGGGCAGCGGGGGCATGGCAGGGTCCTGGACGAAGGGGTGTGCGGGTTGTACCCCGCGTGGGTGGCTGCTGGTGCCCCACGGGTGGTGGCGGCCGGGGGGCCCCTTGGAGAAGTCGGAGCCGTAGGCCTTCTTTGTGCTTTGTGTTCTTGGGGAGGGGAAGAAGCCGAGTTAGAAAAGCTGGAAAATATGACTTTAATAGCAGCTCCTATTCTGCTTGCTCCCTCTCAGAAAGTCTGTCATAACATGAAAGGAGGTTTATTGCCAAAAACATGACATTTTTGTGGTTTTTCTGGTTCTGCGGAACAGCTTTTATATTAAACCGGAGGAGCAAAGAGTCTCATTTGTTTTCAGCGATTGTAAAAATAGACAGCCCATGTAATATATAAATATTTACCGGGAGCGATATTGCTGCAGACAGCTGCGTATTTACCTGTGGGGCTTGTGCTTATTTTGTCTCTCGCTCTCCAGCATCCACTGCCAAACGTTCTGTGCCCGGTCCGCCTCACCGCCCGGGAGCTGCACCCCGCCAGGGCCCGGCAGCCCTGCGTCCCCCACGGCCACGGCCACGCTCTCCCCTCCTCGGCCCGGCCTCTTCAGCACCGTCCCCGTCCTGCTGATGGAGGAGAGCCCACCGTTAGCCCTCCCTGCGCTGCCCCCATCAGCCCCCTTCGCAGTGGGTGGTGACCCTGTGGCCACGGAGAGAGGTGTTTGGTGACTTACGCGAAGGGCTCCAGGGGAGGCAGAGGAGGGTCCGTGCTTTTCGGGTGGCCCTTGCACTTGGGGTAGCAGTAGTAGTCGCTGCCCGCTGGGCAGCAGCACTGCACCCGCTGAGCCGCCTCCGCTTCGATCTGCTCCTTCGTCTTGGGCACGGTGTGGTGGTGGATGTAGTGGTGGTGGACGTGTTTGGTGGTCTGCTTGGTGATGAACCCCTTACCCACCAAGGTGCACGCCGCCGGCGAGGCCATGCCAGGCTGCAGCTTGCCCAGCGGCAGGCGGTCGGGGGAGTGGGAGCGGGGGCTGTGCCGTCCCATGCCAGGCGACTGGCAGCCGGGGGTCTTCAGCACACGAGAGAGATGCTCGTCCAGGATGGCCTGGGGGTCCTCCTCATAGCTGCCAGAGGACAGGAGCGACAGTGGGTGCTGCTGGTGCTGGGGGTTCACCATCTCCCGACTGCTCTGCAGGCTGGTGGGGAGCTCCGAGCCCTCCTTCTCCTCATCCTGCCGACCAAGTGATGCGAGCAATGAATGCACAAGGAATGGATGCACGAGGAATAGATGCACGAGCAATGAACGCACGAGCAATAAATGCATGAGAAATAGATGCACGAGGATGGGGAACCAACAAGGCATGTGCTGGGACATCCACCCCCCATGTGCTCCTGAACCGCAGCACGAGCAGAACACATTCCTCCCCGTGAGCAGGATCTGGCCCCCTCCCATCATCCCCACGCTGGGAGCTCTGCCCGGCCCTGGGAGGGTTAATCCTCCTACCTCCTTGATTTGCTGCAGCCTCTCCTCCAGACTGTCCATGGTTTCCTGCTCCTGCTTCAGCTTCTCCAACCGGGAAATGAGCTCTGCGGCGAAGGCAGCGGGCTCCACCGGGGTCATCTCCTTGGGAAGACGGTGGGTCCTCTACAAGGAGCGGGGACAGAAGGCACAAGGCATGTTTAGCGGGGCACGGGCGCCTGGCCGAAGCGGCATCGCCAGCCCCGCTACGCTTGTTGTGTCTCCATGTTTGGATGAAAAGACGACCGCAACTAGGCATGGTCTGCTCTGGATTTTTATGAGCTAGTACTGTGGCCTCATGGAGTGACATCCTCCCCACCAGCGTTTGCCTTCGGCAGGAGCAGTTGGTCGCACTCTGAGGAACCCCGCTTGTTCTCTCTGTAGTACAACCAGCCCATCAGTAGCTACTCTGAAGTAGAAAATCTTCAAAGACTGTTGTCAAACATCAAAAAAAAAGGCAAAAAAAAAAAAAAAACCCTCTGAGGTGGGAGGGAGAGAGACTTTAACTCAAGGAATAAAGTGAGTATAAACAGAAAGGAGTTGGAAATTAAAGAAAATAAGATGGGGGAGAAAAAGGGAAAGGAGAAGAAAAAAAAAAAAAAGAAGAAAAAAAAAAAAAAGAAGAAGTCAAACGGTTGCAGATCAGAGAAGTGCTGGTAATTTATTTCCTGGCTACACACTGGGCACCTTTGAGGTAGTGTTGTCTCAACAGTGTCCTAGATCTCTTCCCCCCCCCACCACCCCCCCTTCCATCTCTTTGTACAGAAAATGAAGAAAGCTGCTGCAGGCTAGCGGTGCTACACTGCTGAGCTTGGCTGCCTCAAGCAGATCTATCAAGGGAAAAAGGGAACATCTCCAAATCAAGTGCAGAATATAAAAAGGCGAAACGCAAATTTCTGCCAAAAGAAGCAAATATGGCAGGAAAAGGGGAGGCAAGGGGAAAAAAAACACCCAGAAGGGGAAAAAGAAACCACCCACCCGCCTGTGCCCTCCCTTCTGCCCCCCACACACCCCAGTCCTTGTCCTCACTATCCCTCCTGTGTTTTTTTTTTTTTCACCCTGAAAGCAGAAAGCTGAACTGCCAACTCTTTCACATACTACCCACCAGATGAGGTGGGGCCTCTCTCCGGCAACCACTTAGCTCCAGAAATGATGTGAGGGTAGAAAAAGGCCACTCTGCTGGAAATTGTCACTCTTACACAAGCTGGCTCTATTCAGCCCCTGATCAAAGCACTGCCTTACAGAGAAAGTCGATTTGCACGCCCTGGGACAAAATAATCTAATTTACAAGCTCAGGCTATAGAACTTTCTTTAGGGAGGAAGGGAAAAAAAAAAAACAGCAAAAAGAAAAACCACATAAACCAGCACACTCCCTCCCCCCCTCAAAGAAATATCATTTATGTTTTCTTGCTGCTTCAGACAGCAGAAAGAAGAATTTCAGCATATTAATCTCAAGACAAGATAAGTTTATACTTGTCTGTGTAAACAGTTTATTCACTGCAGGAACCAGGAGTCTGCAAGTCAATGGAATTAGCAAGTCGGGGAGTTAATTTTTGAGAGCAAGGCTGGGAGTCGGATCCCCTCAAAGCAGGGCACGTCTCTGCTCCACATGCCTCTCTTTTGGGACACCCTGCTCCTGCCAGCACACAGACAGTGGGCTTTCGAAGGCTGCTGGTGTCTGCTCAGCACCACAGAGGTGTCAGGGTGGTGGCCAGAGCCAAGGCTCTCACTAGATCCAACCAGAGCATCTCTGCTCAGATGTAGACCAGGAGGAAAAACTCAGTGCCACTGAAAAGCCCTAATTAGCACCTGGCTTTCAGGGTAGGACCAAAGCGTGACTGTACACACGCAGGTTTTTGCAAGGATGCTGAGAGCACTCGGCTCCTGCCCAACAGCAAGTGGCAGCATCCTTTCCCTTCTCTGGCATCGTGCAGGGGTGGGAATGCTCTCCTCCCCTGCACCTCTGCCCTTTCCCAGTCCCAGCATCCCCCATAACCAACCCAGACTCTACAGCTCCCATCTGTACTTACCGGAAAATGAGGTAGAGAAACTTGACCATTGGCTTTGACACTCCGATGCATTTCCCTCTGGAGCTGCTTCTTGCTCCCAATTCTGTACGGGGGGATCCCATCTCTGCACATGGAAGAGAGGTCACTGTCAGTCAGAGCTTTTCCCATGCTGTAACCAAGATGCTTCTCCATCACCTCTGAAACCACCCAGGGACGTCAGAGGCCCAGGTTCCCAGAGGTGCCAAGCCCTCTGGACATCACCTGGAGCCTCAAACATCTGACAGCTTGGGAAGTGCCTTTCTACATGGGTGTCTCACCATCTACATGGACATGCATGTAATTAAGCAGAAGCTGAAAAGCAAGCTGAAGGCAACCCTGCAGGAGAAGAAGCCCAAAGATCTCACCAGCTTCACTTCTCAGGCACCTTACAGAAAAGCCCTTCCAATGCTTCTGCCTTTTACTTTTGTTGCCTTTTCAGCACTGAATTACACTCTCTGGGACAACTTTCCTCGAGCTGTGAAACACCCCATGGGATGCTGCCATTGTGGAAACAAGGAGGAGGCTGAAGATTCATGGCCACCAGAAGGCTGCTCCTCATCTCCAGCCCTATTTAAGATCTGGGATGTTTCTCCTGCCCCGAGGCTGGCCAGCACAGGCAAGGCACCAAGAGACATGAGCAAAGCCAGGCCGTACCCTCCAGGCACAACATTGCTTCCCTCACCTCAGCCATCTAGGATCAGGGCCAGGAAGGCACAGGAAAAGACCAGGCGAGGAGCACTGGTGGGAACAGTCCCCTGCACAGCCAGCTCGAGGCAATGTGGGGTGTTTTCATCCGTCCACGCAAAAAATTACCTCGGTTAGGATTAAAGGGCCCTGCACAGACAGTGGGGACAGCCGGAAGAGCATGCCTGCAGATCCTGAATGTCTCATTCCACCCCTTCCCTCAGACTAGCTGAATAACCTTGATCTCTGGGTCCCATCCCTTTCATCCACCTGCCCCCACACCTGACTCATCTCCTGAGCAGAGAAAGCAGCTCCTGCCCAAGGAGCAGCAGCCGCAGCCCAGGAGCCGACGTGGCACAGCATCCCTGCACACCACTTCCCACGGCCACCAACGTGTTTTGGACACACAGCTGGAGACAAGGTGCAAGGGAAAGCCTTTCCAGAGACACCAGGACCTTTCTCTTGAGGAGGATGCCTAGATGCCATCACCCCACACTACAAGTTCGAAGCGTGTTATCGCAGGCCTTGGCGAAGATCTTGGCCAAAGCCTTCAGTGGCCGTTAAATTGTTTTAATGAACAAGATTAAGCTGCAAGGTCTGGAGTGAAAGCTTGGAACAATTTCATCTTAATAAACTTGGAAAAAATCTGTAGAGAGACTTAAAAAGAGACCAAGCTGGGACCATGAGAGAAAGTCCTTGATGCCACAAAATGAAGATCAGCCTCCCTTAGACACGGACCATGAATGCCAGTTCTATTCCAAGTGAAAGGAGATAACTGTCCTCATGTCCACATTGCCCAACACAGGGCTCTGGAGCAATAGCCCAGCACGCACCAGCCATCACAGCCAGCCTGGGCCACTGACCACAGCTGCTGGTGGCCACCAAGCATTTCACCTCCACAGATCCACAGGGTAATAGAGCCTGGGGCATGTGACTTGTCTCAGCTTTGAGGGAGAATGAGGGAAAAGCAAATCTAAAGTGAAAACCAAATCATCAGAAAAGCATTTGATAACAGAGGCTTACTGAGATAAGGGTCTCTTAGGGGAGACTTTCAATATAGGGAATAATGAGTAAAATAGGCCTCTTAAAGGTGAGTAAAAACGCCAGGATGAGCATGTTGCATGCACACATACACACAGGGCTAATCCCATTAACATACTCGATGAAAGAGGAGGTGTCCTCTGCAAATGCTCAGTACAAAGGCTGCTCCTTTTCCCCTAGAACTCCTCCTCTCTTGCATCAGAGAGCCTCACATCAAACCTCCCGCTCCCTGCTTCTGCAGCCCTGCCTTGGCAGAAGAGTTCTACAACTTGTAGCAACGTGCAGAATTCTACAAAAGGTTTTTTTTTTTCTAAAAAAAAAAAAAAAAAANCCTCCCGCTCCCTGCTTCTGCAGCCCTGCCTTGGCAGAAGAGTTCTACAACTTGTAGCAACGTGCAGAATTCTACAAAAGGTTTTTTTTTTTCTAAAAAAAAAAAAAAAAAAAAAAAAAAAAGAGATATTTCAGCGAGATGGGAAGGCTGTGGGGCAGCTGGGAAAGTCAGCCTGAGGAACCTTTCTTTGCTGAGGGCTGTCTAAGCCTAGGCCTTCCACATAAAACAGAGGCAAATGGACAATGCCAGGGTTGAAAGGGTGACCAAGGGGTGACTGCAGGAGGGACAGATGGATGGAGCTGGAGCCAGGCTCGGCACAGCAAGAGATGTGGGATAGGGGGAACCCTGATGCTGAAGCAGAACCCACCCCAGACCAGAAGAAAATGCCTTTTGAAATGAAAAGCCTGAGCTTGGCCAGAGGTTTCAGGGCAGGACAAGGGTTAACCCCAGCTCTCCAGGTGCCACTTTCTCCCCTTGCTCCAGCAGCCAACATGTGCACTCCTTTTCTGGGCTACTCAAAGCTGTGGGCTGAAGAGCTACAGAGTTTAGGCACTAAATAGTAGAGTTTAATTATAAACATTTCAGCTAACCAGGCTGGGGCTAAGCCAATCTGTTTCTGGGGGAAACACTAGTTTGAAGTCTTCTACCCAGTCAGCTGCCATTTAAGCTGAGCCAATTATCTTAGCCTTTTGACTCAGATGTGCCTGACCTAACCTGAATGTAGTTTTACTGCTGCTTTGAAATATCAGACTCATGCGCATATGCATTCACTCCCATCTTCATTTGGCAACGGCTCTGAAACAAGCCTCTGATCTTGCCAACATCAAAAGCCTGGTTTGTAAGATAAGGTAATATTTGAAGTTTGCTCAGCAGCATTCCCCTGTGTCCAAAGTAAATCCATAAATAAGATATAAGCAAATAAAAAAAAAAGAAGAAAAAAATCCCCTTTCCCCTGCCCCCCCCCCAGCCCCAATCAAGAAATGGAAATGTGGATCTGCATGATGCTGTGTGGCTGTTACAAAATACACACGGACAGATTGATCCCTGGCATCTCTGAGCAAATAAAAAAGGCAGATCAGGCACTATGAGGTTGGACTAGATGATCTCTAAAGGTCCCTTCCAATCCTACCATCCTATGATTCTGTGATTATTTGGAGACTTCTCATTCCAGTACAGTTCAGATTTAGATTTACTTGAAGAAAACACCAAAAAAAAAAAAAAAACCCCCAACAAATCCAACCTCACGTCACTGCTGTGCCTGACAGACTTCTCCAGAACAAGTTTTTCCTCTTCAGTTGATACCAGCATAAGCCAAAAGGACTAATTTGCATTCGTACTGACAAAAAAACTGAATAAAAACCCTGGGTCCTCTGAGAAAAGTGGGGCAAAACCTCACACCCAGGCTCTGCCTGTGCACAGCACGACGGGGCTTGTGCCCCCAACACGCTCCCAGCATCTCCAGCAACCAGCGGAGCCAGGTGCCAGGAGAGGCTGCGAGCCCCACGTGTTTCGCTGCAATCTTGGCAGCAGCCTCGTCGCCTCTGCAAAGGGAAGTTTTACATCAGCCTTAACTTTAAGCCTAGCCTTCAAAACTGCCAATTAATTAACCTCTCCTACTTCCAAAAAAAAACCCACCCAACACCCCAGCCTGCCCTCCTGCTCCCAGCCTGGATGGAGGGAGCGTGGCTCCGGGGATACCTGCAGCAACAGTTCTGCAGCAGCAAATATTCCTTGGGGTTGTTGTTTTTTTTGCATCCTCCATCATCCCACTCCCCCTCCTCCTCATCCCTCCCCGCCGCCCCCCAACCTGGAGCTGCGGGCAGTTTAATCAGCCAAGCTTCCCCAAACTCTCACAGCCTGCGCGGGCTATTGTTACGGCAGGAAAAAACAGGCAGGCTCCTTTCAGGCTCTGCTTTATGGGGAGCTCCTATTCACTTGTTCAAGCAAATTTCAAAGCAGGCTGCTGCCCTCTCATCCCCGCTAAGCTCCCCTGGACTAACAATGGGCTGAAAGCGATTCAGTTAAGCCTTTCATCCACCATGCACTTTATTTCTCACTCAGTGCTCTCATCTGTATAAGGCCTACAATTGGCATTGCTGTGAAGAGAGGGTATAATCCTAGCCCTGTGAATCCCAAGTGACCCTACACTGGTCCAGAAATGACTAACCCAATGAATGCTCTGTTGACACATGATCACATACAACCAGAGCCAGTAAGAAGAAATAAAGAAGTCACCCTATGATTCAGCTCTTTTATTTAATGCCAATATTGTTCAATAAGGGAATCTGGTGGGACAACAAACTATTTTTTTCCATAATATCAGTTGAAAACACACATGTGCATTAAAATAAAGAAAAAAAAAACAACAACCCACAAAACAATACAAAAGCTGCTGTTTACTCATCAAGGATTTTTGGTAAATCCTGTTTTCTGTTGTGCATCATCACCCAGCACTGCTGACTGTTAAAAACCCAGCATGCAAACCTCTCTGAGGAGCACACAGCAATCACCTATGAAGATGAACACCAGGAAAGCAGCACCCTGTTTGCAGGTGGGCTTTTCTAGAGCACTTAAGCAAAGATCATGAAACACAAACAGCAAGATCTGCCTTCTGCACAGTTGAAGTAAATGGTCCTTAGGAGCACTAAGTATTTACTGTCTCTTCTACCCCCAGACACAAAAGCACCATTTCTCTCCTGTTGAGGAAAGCAAACCGAGGAAGAGCTGTCAAATGACTTGCTCCCACTTGCACACTTCTCTGCAAGACTCAAGGGGAAAAGACAGATCCTGCAACTTGTGGGCACAGCCACAGTATCATCCCTACACTCCTGAAACACCCAGACCTGTCCCATGCAGCACCATTCAAACAGCTCTTTGAAGGCTGCTCCAGCCATACTAGATGAGCAGCTATTTGCCCCTTCAGGTCACTGGCCCTATGAATGTACATTCTGACATTAATGACGAACCTTAATTACAGAAAGTACTTCCTACAGGAAGTAATCTCCTCCTCTTTGATGACTGATAACTAGTTAAGGAAGCCTGGCCTAAAGACAAAGGCTCATGGAGATACGCTCCCTGGGTTAGTCAGGCAGCACCATTAGCATAGGAGAAAACACGTTTGTGCAGCTGCACTTGCAAAATGGCAATAGAGAGATTCATTAATTTTATTCCATCTGATACCTCAGGCGACTGCACGAGGAGCGAGGCTGCCATGCCCTGCTACACCTCTGGCTCTGGGCACACACCTCGGTTTTGGCAGCTCCACATCAACAACGAGCAGAAGCAGGGAGATGACCCCAGAGGTCCCCCCAAGTCAAAAACGAGCAGCAGCAGCAGGGAGGTGACTCCAGAGCCCCCACAGTGCCATCAGCTCAGCTTATTTGGAGATGGGGCCTCCCAAAATGACGTAGCCAAGGCAAGATACTCACACGCTGCTGTCTGTCATGGACATGGAGTCATCCGTCAGGGCATCGCTGGATATCTCGCTATCGTTGGCGCTGGTCGCTGGGGCAAAAACGTAGCCAGAGTTCACGTGGTATGGGTTAACGGGATCGTTCCTCTTGAAGGACCTAGGGACAAGTGAAGCAGGAGTCTAGTCATCAGCCAGTCTTGGGCTAGAGAAAAGCACATAAGTTTCATGGTAGCGCTCTCCTTATGGGAACCACACACACCAGCTGCTCAACCTCTTTAGACAACTGAGCATCCATCTCTCAGGCCAGCAGCAACCAGACATGCTCTGTTTAAACACACCCAAAGCCCAACTACAAAGATCTTGCTTTTAGCCTAGGAAGCATCCTTTGGAAAATCCCAGGAAGCACCTCTACATACTTTGATACTTCCAAAAACTTGGTCCTTAAAGCTTGGTGCTGCACTGCTGTTGGCATCAGCAGGCAAAAGAAGTTGATAGCTCAAGCCTCACTGATGCATCAACTAATAAATGCTCTGAAGACAGGAGTTAGAGCCCCTTTGGGAATAGAGGTTATGGTATCTGCATTGCCTGAAACAAGCGAACTGCCTGAAGCTACTGAAGCAGGACCACTACGCATCAGAGGAGGCACGGACAGGGCTGAAATCTGCTGCCTCAGGCTTGGCCTCCCAAGGATGGGTGCCATCTTCCTGCCACTACAAAAACACACAACAAAAAGGCCCAGATTTTAGGAGAATCTACTACTTGCTCAGCTCGTGTTTTTACACTTAGACTTGGGTGAGGAAGAGGGACAGGAGCAGCAGGTTGTATTTAATAGGCCTGTGGGTTACTGATACCAACACCTTCGTCTTCACTTGGAGAAGCAAACTCAAAGCCCAGGCTGGATGTTTGAGTTGAGGAGCCAAGAGCAGTCGCGTGAAAAATTCATGGGCAGTGACATGGGCTGTGATGGAGTGTGGCAGGGTCACCACGGCAGGGTCACTGCTCCCGGGGGGGGGGAACCTGGCCATCCCCCAGCCCACTGCCTCCCATTACTCCAACTTCCCAGCCAGGATCAAAATACATATCTTCACAGGCGATAAGGGGATTATGCAGAGAGAGGTTTGAAAGCCGCATGTTAAGGTGCACATTTTGTTCCTCTTCCAGAGGAAGATGGGGTTGTTAAGCTTCTGCCTTTGTATATCAAAGCAAAAGGCCTTGTCATCTGATAAGGACTGCTGATTTTAATAATTAGGGCCACTTACCCAGGACTTGGGGGCCTAAGGAATGTGCCAGCAGGCTCGGCAGGTTTTTTTTAATGGGCTTTCCACCTCCCTGCCCCCACAGGGGTTGGAGGGGACCAGCTGGGTTTAAGTGAGCAGCAATATCCTCCCACCGCCAGGCTCTTCATCCCTCACAACGAACCAGGCACCCCATGCCCCTGCCGCCCCACATTCCTGCTCCTCCAGCACCAAAAACAGGAGCCTCCACAAAGGCTTAAACTCAAGAACAACAAGGGAAAGGGGGGGGGGAAAGAAAAGAAGGAAAAAAAAAAAAAGGAGGGGAAAGCATGTTGGGGAAGATAGGCCTCTCTGGTATGAGAGGCTCGGGGCTGGCTGCGGGCAGGTATTCAGCCCAGCCGGGGCTGCATTCCTTTCCTGAGGAGGCCAAGGCACTTCTGATGGGGAGATCAAGATGTTAAAAAATATATATCTGGGAAGAAGCAGGGAAAAAAAAAAAAAAAGAAAAGAAAAGAAAAAAAAGAGATAGTAAGGAATGCCACAGGAAAGAAGTTAAATCTTCAAAGATAAATTAATTCCACATGTGGGTGAAAGCTAAGTTATCCTACTACTACAAGAGAGGTTCCTCCAAAAACCATGTAGCCTTCTGCTCGGATTCAGGGGCACGTGCAGCCCTAGTGACCTGTCCTAGGTTCATGGCAGGCTTTTGAGTGAATTGCACAAGGGATGCAGTTCTTATAGCTATTTGATTTGAAGCCATCTTGGGTCTTGAGAGCATATGTGAGGGATGCAGGATGCTCCCCAAGCACAGGGCCAGCACCGTGCTGGGAGGCAGCTGTGTTATCCCTGGTTGCACCCAAGAGGGTTGATCGGTCATGTTCTTCCAGCAGACAGATTGCTGGAGAGGTTGGGATGGGGGTGGAGGCAGCAAGTGAGTATGGATATGGCACAGGGAGAGGAGGTGTTTCCAAACATGGCCTTTGGAAAGATGTCATTAGAGAAAGTGGCTTGAACTAACTCACCTTCCCATCAGGACTGGGCTGCGGCACTGATTCCCCTACCAACACTTCATGGACGACGAAAAATGCCAACCCCCAAAAACCATAACATACCTAAAAATCATTCCTAAAGCGGACACATTTTTAAAGTGACCCTCCGCATCCAGCACCCTGCCCCACTGCAATCCCCACATCCTTCAAGAAAACCAATGGAGGCTGCTTTACAATGCTTGATATTTTTTTTCCCTTTTTCTTTTTAATTTGGCCACCTTACTACAGTAATTGCACCCAGATGCATCAAGTTGCCTGCAAGGGTTTTAACTTCCAGTGGAAAGCGGTGGTCTCCTGCTGCAGATGCTGCACACACAAACACACACACACACACACACACACACAGAGCCTGGCTCCAAACTCAATATGCAAAGTGTTTTCAGCTGTCAGGTAGCAGTTGCTCTGGAGCTTCAAGGAGAATGTCTGATGTTTCTCAGCCTATTCTTATCTTGATGCGATGACACACAGCATGTAACTCTCTCTATGCTATGTTAGGCAACGGACATATCAGAGGTATTATAATGCCATGAAAATTTCAGGGGCTCTTGGTTGTATCCCCTCTTATGTGGGTGCAGAGTGTGCAGGTTTCAGAGTGTGTGTGTGTGTGGGTTATTGTCAAACTCCGCTTCTCAGAAATAAAAGCACTCTGGCAGTTCAAACCACCAATTTATACAGAGAGAGAAGAAAATCTACAAGGAGCATTTTGAGGCAGGATTGAATCTCGTTAAGTATTTTCTTGGGCCAAACATCGCTGGGCAATCATGGGTTTAAAAACAAAGGAGGAAAAAAAACATGCATGCACAGGCCTGAAAAAAAAAAGTATTTTAACAAAACTATGTTAATCACAGCTTCCATACTCTAATTGTAGAACACTGCTTGGAGCATAGCTTTACAATGGCATCATTTACTTTGATAATTGAAGCCAAACTTGGTTCCAATAACTTCACACACACACACACACACACACACACGGAGCTCCACCGGCGGGTCCTTTCAAAGGCCAGGAAGCACTGGGAGCCAGCAGAAGGCCATCTGCAAGCCCCAGCCTTCTCAAAGCAAGGCCAGACCCACTGATGTTAGAGCTTAATAGGAGGCAGATGAGTCCATCCTGGGCTGAACAAACCCCCGTTACAAGGCGGCACTGCAAAGGAAGAAGCGCTCTCTGTGTACACAAAGTCGTGCGTGATAAATTTAGAAGCGCGTATAAATAATAGCTGGAATTCCTGGAGCATGGGGCCAGGTCCAGCACAGCGTGTGGAGGCCAGTTTTAACCACACCACAACCTACAGGGGAGGGGAGTCACTTTGAAGGACAAGAGGGAGGTTCTACATTTAAAATATTCCCTGTACGAGAGCTCCAAATAGAGAGCCAGCAGTTTGCACGCATACGCCTGCTGGGCAGCCAGGTGCCAACACTGTGTTTTCATTTGACTTCTCCTGTTCACGTCCATCACTGATGCTGGGGCCAAACAAAGTCTTTCAACTTGTATGGTTTCTGTGGTCTCCCGTTTGCCGTGGTTTTGGCCGTGACTCCGTGCCCTGGGATTCCCAAGGTGGTCTCCCATCCAAACACTGCGATTGCTCCGCTCCCATCAGGTGTGCTCAGCCCGGAGCTCCCAGTACGAACACACTGCACTGGTGTAAGCACGCAGAAACCCGCCGAAGCCAATGGCAAGAGCCTGCACAGCACTTCAAAACCATAACGCGCCAAGCACAAGTTCTTTAATTCCATCACGCGCACGAGGAGGGAGGTGTGGTTTGGCCACTCACCAGGAAAGGGCTCTGTGCAAGCTTCAGCTCCAACCCTAAACGCAATCCTAAACGCTGAGTGATGAGAGATAACCCATCCATATGCTCATCAGCCTCTAGCACATGCACGCACAAGTGGCTTCACAAACGGATAACTCGGGGAGGAACTGAGAAGCATCTCAGCTTGATCTCCCTTCTCTTTGCATTGAGATCTCCTGGCCCCATGGAGAGCAAAAGCTCCTGGAAATTCAACAGAAGGTGATCAAAGCAAAATGCACTACCTAATGTCTTAGGAGGGTAGATCTGACATGTGAGGAGCAAGCTACACTAATCCTTGGACAAAAAAAAGAAATGAAAGAAAAAAAGAAAGAAAAGGAAAAGAAAAGAAAAGAAAGGAAAAAATCCCCAGCACTAATCAGGCAAGCAGCCACTGCTCTGCGAGAGCTTTTCTGGACAAGGCACATGTGGGTTTTTAGCAGGGCCTGCAGCTCTGGTAGAACATTACAGCCAAGCCCTTCCAGCACTGAATACCAACAAAGGCTGAGAGATAAAAGCATCAAACATCCCCCTCCTGGAAAGCAAGTGAAGGGCAGCAGTTCAAACCAAGTTCTGGAGAACAGCAGATGCTCAGACAGTAACATACAGGCACGAGATGAGGATCCCAAACCCCAAGTCCTCCACAGACCAGCTGCCAGACAGCATCCCCCTGGCCTCCCCCCCCGCCGGCAGGAGAGGTCCAGAGGCCAGGCTAGGACAAAGTGCATCCCTCCTGTCTGCACCCATGCCCATCACCCCTCCATCAGTCCCCTCTGCTGGCAGGGAGGGCCTCCAGGAGAGGGAGGGGATCAAGGAAGCCTCTGGCTCCGCATCACCCTCATGGGCAAGAGGAGCCTCCCGATCAGGAGGATCTTCCCGGCAGCTCGGCACCGGGCAGCCCGGCACAGCTGGAAGCTCTCCATGAGCAGGAGAGGAGGGTGAGCTCCACCAAAGCCTCCCCGGGAGAAGCCTGATGCCCTTTGATGTCCATGAATCACAGATACACTCTCAAAATTCCTGTAAACGACATGTCAAACACTCACCATACCAAACCCCAACCTCCTGGGCCAGCGGAGGAGAGCGCACATCTGCCAGCAGAGCCCTCTCCCCTCAGCCCTGATTCAACAATCCACGTTTATGGTAAGGGTGGGGAGAGGAAAGAATACATTTTCAGAGGATTATACAACTCATCATTTGCTCATCAGTCTCTCTCTTTCCCCATCCCCACCCACCCCCCTTCATTTCGAGGTGGCTCTTAGCTTCCTCACCCCCACACCACTGTGCCACCAACACTTCCAAGGAAAGTAAAGGGTTCAGCAAGGCAGATGCAGCCCAAGACACGGGCATGAGACCTTGTCACCACACAACACTCCCCTGTCCTTGCCAGCTGCTGACAGACACAACCATGTTTCAACGAGTTCAACTTGGAGCACACAGGCAACAGGAGAGGACCACAGATCTGTACAGGGGAGCACCAAAGACCTACTACTCCTCTCTATCTGGAAAGTCTCTTCTAACCTGAAGTACTCAATTCTAAGCCTCCTCGTGGATGCATCTGCTCAGGGCCACCCTTAAACGGCTTCTGACACGAAACTAACAGCCAAGGCGATGGGAGAGGCTGTACATCACACACGGCCCAAAGAAGAGCAGATTGTTGTGAGAGTCTCAGAGTTTGATGGAGTAAGTGCAGACGTTTCCTCCTCCATGACCACACAATTGCTTCCCACATAACCAACGTAGTTAAACACTGGTTGATGGTGGAGTTGGGGAACTAGTAGGTCACATTATTCATGCGCCTGTGATCCACTCTACTACTCCTCTTAATCGGTTGGAAAGTTGAAGCAATCATTAATGTATGTCCGGAGGACATAGCTGCTATGAAGTTTTTGATCTATAAGAGAACTGAAAGAGCCAACTGGGCTTAAGAGCACATTATCTTGTTTTTCTCTGTAGAAGGGGGTAAAAAGCCCCCAACCCTAGCCAACATCCCCTAAATTCCAGCATTTGGAGGTGCGGGGAGGCATCTGTGCCCCCAGCCCCACGGGAAGCCCAGCCTCCCCGCCAGCTCCCCATCACAACACCCCACCAGCCCTCCGAAAAGCACTCTTAAGTCCTTCAAGTGAAAACAAAGCCCATCTTCCAGGGGTTCCCTTACCTGTATCCGTTCTCGATCGTCTCTGTAGCTCTGACATTCGCTGTAACCCTCAGTGTCTTGCTGGATAGTCCAACCACCGAAGGCAAGATTTTGTTTTTAAAGTCTGCACAGCTCCATTCTTCTTCTTCATTCAAGGTCGGGAGATAGCCACAGACAACTTTTAAGCTCCCCAGTCCATTGCTGTTCATGTAAGCAGGATTCTCTCCCCCACTCCTTACATATTCGAGGTATATATCAGAAGTTAAAAACATCTGGTAAGCATTTTCCTCCATCACAGTCTGAATCTCAGTCTGTGCCTGATCAAACATGATAGAATCTATCTGCTGCTTCTTGATGCTATCCCTTATGTAGGTCTTGGTAGCAGGCTTGAGCTGCTTGGAGACGATGCTGTTGTTCTCAATGTACCTTTTGTAAATAGCTTTGGCTACTCTTAAAGTTTTGGTATCCTTAAGGTCCATCTGCCTGAAGCCATTGCAGGCAAACCAGAAGTCTAAGGTATCCACACATTTTTCCCTTTCCAGAAAGGTCCGAAAAAGATAGGCACCATCTTGATCTCCCAACAAGGAATGCAAGGATTTGGTCCATCTGGCCAGAGGGGAGTCTGGGGACGCGCTGCCTTCCGGCTCCCCGAGTCCGTTCTCATTCCTGCGTGGGGCAGGAGGCACCGGCATGGCCTTGAAGCTTTGGCTTTTGGGGAGAAACGAGCTGGAGAGCGGCAGGCATGGTGCTTCTCCTTCCTCCCCCGGGACAGGGGGTCGCGGAGCGTCTTCCCTGAAGCTGCTGCTGGGGTCGGGGAGGTGGGCGAGGATCACGGCGCTGCTCATGGCTCCGGAGCCCGGTGGGGAGAGGGGCTCCCAGTTCCTCCAGCAGCTGCCTGTGCCTCTGCCTTCCTCTGCCTGGAGTCAGCAGGGGATCCTCTGAGCCTCCGCTCTGCAGAGGA